>JAJIBD010013330.1:0-48705 GCA_021461705.1 Cryptotis parvus | reverse complement strand
CCTGAGCACAGAAACAGGTATAAGCCTGAGCATCCTGGGTGTGGCACAAAACAGCCAAACAAAAAAAAGTGACACAACAAACAACCCTCAGGTAACCCTTCTCCTTCAGTCCTGGTTGGGTAAACAAATCACAGTCTGGCCATCAAGATCCTGCAAGGTCCAAACCAGAAGAATTCACCTCTAAAAACTTCCTCTGGGGTGGGGTCAGAGTGATAGAACAGTTGGTAGGACCTTTGCCTTACACTCAGCCAACCAGGGTTCAATCCCCGGCATCCCCTATGGTCCCCCCCCCCCCCCACCCCCCCCAGCATGGCCAGGAGTAGTTCCTGAGTGCAGAGCCAGGAACAAGCCCCTGAGCATTGTCCACAGTGTGACACAAAAAGCAAAGGGGAAAAAAAGCTTCCTCTAGGGACTTTTTTTTTTTTTTTTTTACTTTTTTGGGTGACACCCAGCAATGCTCAGGGGTTACTCCTGGCTCTGCACTCAGGGAATTACTCTCAGCGGGGACCATATGGGATGCCAGGGATCAAACCCAGGTCAGCCACATACAAGACAAACCTCTACCCGGTGAGCTACCGCTCCTGCCCGGGGCTGTTTTGCTATCGCTCTGGCCCCAGGGCTGTTTTATTCTTGTAAAACTCTAGGTACTGAAGCAATAGTACAGCAGGTAGGGACTGATCCCAGCATCCCATAAGATTCCCGGAGCACACCAGGAGTAATTCCTAATGACAGAGTCAGAAGTAACCCCTGAGCAATTTTTTGTGACCCAAAAAGCAAAAACAAAAATGAAAAACAAAAAAAATCTTCCTCTACAACCCTACATAGCCACAAGCTCCTGAGATGTGTGTCCTCCAAAATAATTCTCTCGGACAGGAGAAACAGCTCATTCTTCAAAAGTGATCTACCCCAAGCCAAGCCACCAGGTCCAACCCCCAGAGCAATGAGTGGCCCACGCTGAACCCCAAGTACTCGCCCCCCATCCCCAAGATACCCTTAAGTGAGCAAAATTCACATCTATACATTTACCTTTATTTGGTCTTGCATATTTCTTCTTCCTTTTTTTAATTGAATCACCACCTTGAGAGTTACAAGGCTGTTCATGATCCGATTTCAACCATACAATGTTAACCCTTCCCTCTACCAGTGTATATATTCACTTCCCAACACCAATGTCCTGTTTCTCTTCCACCACCCAGCCCCACCCAGCCTGTCTCTATAGCAGGTTCTGTTCTCCTCTCTCTCTCTCTCTCTCTCTCTCTCTCTCTCTCTCTCTCTCTCTCTCTCTGTCTCTCTGTCTCTCTCTCTCTCTCTCTCTCTCTCTCTCTCTCTCTCTCTCTCTCTCTCTCTCTCTCTCTCCTCTCTCTCTCCTCCCTCCCTCCCTCCCCACCCCTTTGACATTATGGTTTTCAGTACAGTCACTAAGAGGTTATCATTCACATTTACATTTGGACTGGCCTCTCTCCTGCCTGGATGGAACTGCTCAGGACCACACCATTGGATTCCTTTTCCCCTATTACTGGCACAGACCCTCTTCCAGGAACTCAACCTTCAACTCCTAGCTGCACAGCCACTTCCCAGAAAGTAGCCACTCCTACTCCCTACCCCACCCCCCCCCCCCCCACACACACACCCAATAACTTATGTCCCACATTGTCTGGCTTTATAAGGCACAAGCAAATATAGACATTTAAAGATTCCTCTGTGGCCATACTGCATTGCCAGTCTCAGGACGGTTAAGCATTAGCTCTGCTCCATTCATCGATTTAACCCCTGACCATCAACTTGCAGAGCTGACAAGAGAATGTCTTTAAGTACATTGAATGAACGCAAACCCTAAACTTTGTGGAACGGAAGTAAAAAGTTTTGTGTTTAACTAGGTGACTAAAGAACTACTACCATGTGTGAGGGTGGGGGGGGGCAGGGACGCTCAAAACGGCACAACTGTCCTTTCTCTTCAAATCAGTGCAAAACTAACGCGAACCCCTAACCAACAAGCACTGACAAGCATCCACCACGCGTGCTCCTTAGGCGCCTTTCGCAAACGCCTGCAAGACCCTCTCCAGCCAGAGCATCAACTCTGCGCTTGCTCAGCTCCGGGGCTTGCCCAGCCAGAGCACCGGGTCCCCGAGCGGGAAGCGCTTAGTGCGCCTGCGCAGCTCCCTCTTGGGCCGCGGCCGGCCGCGCAGGCGCACAGGCCCCATTTTGACCGTAAACATCCTGCCGATTTGAACGGACGATTTGGGCGGCCGGAAGAGCCGCGGCATAACGGCCGCCATCTTGTTTGTTTGAGTGACTCTTACCGGAGGCGGCGGCTGTTGGCGGCAGCGGGAGCCGCTTCGAAGCTACACCTCGCCAGGGCTCCCCTTTCCCCGCCCCCCTTCCCCGACCCTTTTCCCTCCCCAGGCACCCACCCAGCCCGCCTCGACTCCCGGCGCCCAACACTACGGTAGGACACTCGGCCGACCCCCTTTCTCAGCCTCTGCCTCCCTCCCGGTCAGCCCTTCCCCGCCGTCTTGGCGTCTGGGATCCGGACTCCCGGGGTCCCCGGGGAGCCGGAGAGGAGGCGGCTCGCAGAGGATCGGGGTCGGTGCTGCCCGCGGTTGCCCCTCGCCCGCCCGCCCGCGTCCCTCGCCCGGGGCCCGCTCTCGGCCGGGACGCCTTGGGCCCCGCGTCCTCGTCGGTTCGGCCCCGAGTGGTTCCGCTCGCGGCTGTGGCCCCCAGAGCCGTTAGTCGGCGGGGTGGGGGCGGAGGCCCGAATTCCGGCGCGGGAGTGGAGGCGGTTTGAACGAGCCCCGCTCTGGCCACCGGGCCGCCTCCTGCACGGCGGAAAATGGCTGTCTGGGAAGACGCGGGATTGCGGGCGCGCTTGCCCGCCATGCCCCTGCCCGAGCGGGTAGCGGCGGGGGCGTGGGGGGAGACCCGCGGGCCCCGACTGGGTCCGCGCGCGTCGCTGGACCCCGGAACCGCCGCCGCCCCCCCCCCCGCGCTCCCTTTCCCAGGGAGGCGTTTTTACGCCTTGGGAAAAGTGCAGGAGGCGGCCCAGACCCATGCCAAACCGCCCACCTGTCTTCTTGGGGGGCTTCTCATCCCTGACCCCCACCACCACCCCCCGGTATCCGCGAATCAGCCCGGATCGTGTCTTAGGGACACTTTGCGGGGGTCGTGCGCGTCTGACACACGCGGCCCGACTTCTCCCCGGCCCTGGAGGGTTCGGAGAAGGTTCTTTCCCCCATCGGGCAGGGGGTTGGCGGCCCCTGACCTGAGGGACACTTGCTAGACTTGGAGACTCCCTGCCGATTTGAAAGCTGGGAGCCAAGGCTCGGGCGCCGGGTGGGGGGCGCCCCGGTCGGGCAACCCTGATTGTGCCCAGACTGTGTTCTGCGCCCTCAGATACTCGTGGTTGCTGCCCACCAAGGTTTGGGTTTTGTCTCGTTCGTTGCAAGCGAAAGTTAATGCTTGCCCTAGTTGAAAGTAAGTCGTTCTTTTCTTGGAGTTTTGGGGGGGTTCCCAACTGTAAGTGCCAAGTGGACTGTGAATTTGCAGAGCTTTGGAGACCTGCTGGAGAATCTTAAGTTGTAAGTTTAGTTCTAAGCGCCCTGTTTAATGTTGATTCGATTGGAGAATTGTTTTTGAGCGGACAGTGATGGGAACAAATGCCTGTTCAGTGATTATGTGGAACTGCTGTAGGTGATTGACGTGCAGAGCTGGTGCGCTGATGGTCGTAGGGGAGAGCCTAACCTTTTCCTGCTTTGCGTTGGTAAATTTCGATTTATTGAAATAAGGGAAAAAAATAAGGAATTTTTTCCCGTTCTCTGAGAAGGGTAGTTTTAAATTCTTGAGAAATTTTATGTTTTTTGTCTTAAATATTGTGTCACATTGTTAGGTGTGATACTGTGCAATTAAGGTGGTATCTGCAGTTAGGTATGAGACTCCGTTTTCTTCTTATCCTTCCTAATATCCCCATGTCAAAGAAGAGAAGACTACTGCTCAGATGCTAAGAAACTTATTTACCAGTACAAAACATTTGGGTTAGGAAGAGGCTGAAATTGAACCTATAACCTGATTGCTGTAGTGACCAACGGGTGCTGAGTTAGAAGTTCCTCTTTTTCAGAAAATCTCACTCAACAAGGAGATAGTTCCTTTCTTACCTGAGTGATTTCTGTCCCGGTTTTGGTGTGTAACTAGGGAACAACTCGGTGAAACTTATGCGCGTAACTTTCCTAGTTATTAACTTTAGGAAGGGTCTTGACTGCATATGAAACAGTTTTTACTTTGAATAGTTGATGCATAGTATTCCTGCAGTTTTGTAACCTCAAATAGTCCAGTAGATTGGACCTCACCTTGTCCAAAGACCCGCTCTCCAACAGTGACCAATAGCATCTGTTTGATCTGGTGCTCGTGTATAAAGCCCTCCTAGTATCGTAGCAGCTGCTGGCTGGGGATAAGGAGAAAGGGGAAACCTCATTTATTGTTGTAGATTACTGCAGCTTAATGTTCTTCAGTGGAACTTCCACATACGTGTGTGTGTACACATACATATATATATAATCTCCAGTAGTCCCCCTCCTGGGTCTCCAAAGAACACAGAAACAATTCAGAAAGTCATCTGTACATTTAGATTCATGAGGCACTATTTACACTAGCCAGGATCTGGAAACCATCCAAGGGCTCAACCCAGGTGGGTGGATTGTTAGGATATATAGAAAAGTGGAATACTACTCAGCTTTTTAAGAGATTTCTGCTACAAGATGGACTGAAATAGAAGGGGATCTTGTGAATCCGATCCGAAGAAGTTAGAAGAAAGACTAGTAGTATCATGTGCGCGCCTCTCGTGTAGTGTATAAAGAAGCAGGGTAAGTAAGGGAAGACACCATCCGATGAAAACCAGCCTTTAAACTTGTGTCGGCTCAGGGCCGGGAGCGGTAGCGCGGCACGTAGGGTTTGCCTTTGCACGGGCGGACCCAGGTTCCATCTCCGGCATCCTCTACAGTCCTCCGAGCACCGCCAGGAGTAATTTCTGAGCGAAGGTTCAGAAGTAACCCCTGAGCATTGTTGGGTGTGACCCCCCTCCCCAAAAAAAAAAAAAAAAGCAAAAAAACTCATGAGGGCTCAAGGCGGGCCTGACTTGGCTAGGGATCCGGGAGGGACTGTGGTGAAGGTACATTGACAACTTCTTGGTTAGCTGGTGAGGTAACATTGTTGCCCTAAACCAGTATTACCTCAAAAGTATTTCTTTGAAATCACTTCTTAGCCAGATGTGTTACTTTAAAAAGCTCTGCTGGCTAGGCAGTATAGTATTGTAGTTACAACGGGGCTTTGAAGTTCATGTTCAACATGGCATTTGTCATTGGGCGAAAGCGGGTACAGGGGTTCAGGCACTTGGCACGTGGCGGGCCCTTGCAGCACAGTGGAGCCCAAGACAGACCAAAAAAAATCTGCAGTTTCAAGCTAGAAGTGTGATATGAGACTTGTAAAGTGTATTTGATTGGGCTTTTTGGTTTTGAGCTACACCTGGCGTGCTACTCGGACTTGCTTACTCCTGGCTCTGCACTCAGGAGTCTCTTGGTGGATTCTGGGGGGTGCCCACTTGGGGTGCCAGGGGTTGAACCCGATTGACTGTGTGCAAGGCAAGTACACGCAGTGTGTACTATACACCCACTATACTGTCTCTGCAGCCCCGACGGTGAGTATTTGAATTTATCACAAGATGATGCCAGCTGTGTAAAATATCAGTATTTAGCCATTTCAGCTCGAACTTTAAAAATAAATTTTTTGATCCTAAAATTATTTAGGGTGAGAAAATTTGTTATATCAGGATAAAAAGTCATCAAGAAATTGCTACCCTTCTGGGACACAAAAATGCAAACTTTCTGCTAAGTTATTTATTTTTTTTGGAAAGCATTAGAATTTTGGGGCCGGAGTGATAGTCCAACGGGTAAAGCTTTTGCCTTGCATGTGGCTGACCCGAATTTGACTCCTGGCATCCCATATGGTACCCCAAGTACCACCAGGGGTAATTCTTGAGTGCGGAACCAGGAATAACTCCTGAGCATTGCTGGGTGTGACCCCAAAAGGCAACAAGATAAAATAATTTAAAAAAAACGAAGAATTTAGGATCTTCAAAACCTATGGAAAGTGATTTTTTTTAATTAATGATGTTTGATGTTAATAAGGAAAAAACTTTAAATTACCCTTATTTATATCGTAAGCCATTTTTTTTTCCTTTTTGGGTCACACCCAGCGATGCTCAGGGGTTATTCCTGACTCTTTGCTCAGGAATTAACTCCTGGCAGTGCTGGGGAACCATATGGGATGCCAGGGGATCAAACCCGGGTCCACCGCATAGATAGTAGGTCGGGTTTTTTTTTTTTCTTTTTTTTTTGGGTCACACCCGCGATACTCAGGGGTTTCTCCTGGCTCTGAACTCAGGAATTACTCCTGGTGGTGCTCAGTGGACCATATGGGATGCCGGGATCGAACCTGGGCCGGCACAGGCCGGCCGCGCATGCAAGCGCAAACGCCCTACCCGCTGGGCTAGGTACCCGGCCAAGTCAGTTTTGATGCACAGCCGTATTTTAGCCTTCCTTTAGTGTGATTTCCTCTTGCTGATTATTTCCCTGATTAATTTTAGTACCATTCAGCTTTAGTTCCTTTTACTTCCCCCACCCCAAGCCCCATGTCAAGAAAGCATCTGTTTAGGAATCAGCATCTGCATAGCTGGGATAATTTGGACGTGGTTCTCTTGGTTAACAGTTGAGGAGCTGGCCATCTACTACCAACACCTGTTGGAAAATGCCAGTAGTTTTAATTTCTTAAATGCCTGATTTTTTTTTAGAAACATACTGCGTACTAGATCGTTTGATGTATCCCATTTCTTTATCCATTAAGGACATACGTAGTTGTATGACAGACCATATCTAGAAGATAAATATTAGGAAGTTCTTTTTTATTTGGATTGTAGCTATCTTCTTAGCGAGTCTTGGAGTTTATATGTGAGTGACTCTATTTGTAAGAACACTGCCATATTAGGGTTCATTAAAATCTTACAGATTTTATTTGTAATATAATAGAGGCAGTTTAATGTAGTACGTAGAAAAGTTTTATTCTAACAAATTTCCAAGATTTGTAGAATTCTCAATATAGTAAGCTCTTGATTATGAGAAAATATTTTGATCTGTGAAGTACTGTTAAATGACATAAGATATTCCAGGGGAGTTTTTATTCAATCGTGCCATTGACTGTTTGATCTGGATTCTTATTCCCAAATTTAAGAGAAAGAGTTCTTAAGATCAGGCGTGGGGCTGGAGCAGTAACACAGCGGGTAGGGTGTTTGCCTTCCACGTGGCCAACCCGGGTTTGATGCCCGGCATCCCACATGGTCCCCCGAGCACTGCCAGGAGTAACCCCTGAGTGACGCTGACTGTGACCCAAAAAAAAAAAAAATAGGCATGTGATGAGACCTGTTTTTAGAACTTTGCCATTAAGTGATTGAAAATGGAGAAGAGGCAAACATGGCTGAATTACTCCTCCACGGCCACCCCACTTGCCCATTTTTGACATTGACAAAAATCTCTTATGGATTAATACGTAGTCTCAACATCATTGGAAAGAATGGGCTTGGTTTTTCCTTGCAGTTATGCATTACATAGTTCTTATTTTAAAATTTATACTTTGTAAAACTTGAAGTTAGAGTCAATTTACTCTGGATCTTTTTTCCTTACAAAAATGTATTCATAAGAATTGTCTTTAATTTTATTGAGTCGCCATTACAAAGCTGTTTCATGATTGGGTTTCAGTCGTACAGTGTTTCATTCATAAGAATTTTCACTAACTATATCACCATTTGGTATTGGCACTGTT
Organism: Cryptotis parvus; assembly: GCA_021461705.1. NCBI lineage: Eukaryota > Metazoa > Chordata > Mammalia > Eulipotyphla > Soricidae > Cryptotis > Cryptotis parvus. The sequence goes on along the minus strand of JAJIBD010013330.1, from coordinate 40,845 downwards.
CCATGGTTTAGGTCTCCTATGAGTGCAACATACATATCTCTGGGCCTTGTCTCCTTAGAGACTAGTTAGGGTACTTTTTTGTCACTGTGTAGTTTTTTCCCATTCTCATTTGGACAGGGTGGTTGAGAGTTCACTGCTCTTGATCTTAACAGAGTATGTCATCTGCAAATGTTTTCTTTCCACCCTGTGTTTGGTCTTTGTATCGTCTCAGGGGCTTTCAGATACAAGACCAACACTTGGATCCTGCAGATGCAAGCTGCTGTGCTCTTTTAGCCCAAAAGGTTTTGATAGCCAGTTGGTCTTTTTTTTCCCTTGATATTTTAGCTTCACAGTTGTGTGTGTGCCCCCTCAACCAAGCATACTGTAGATTAAGATTTGAATTGAGGTTGTGGGGATTGGGTTTTTTTTTTTTTTGAGCTTTTTTGAAAGTTGCATTTTTTGGTTTTGCTTTGGCCTATAAATTATGAAATATTTTGTTTTTAATTTTATTTATTTATTTATTTATTTTGGTTTGGGGGCTGTACCTGGCAATGCTCCGGGATTTCTCTTAGCTCTGCACTGAGGAATCATGCCTGGCGGTGCTCAGGGGACCTTATAGGATGCCAGGGATGGAACCTGGGTCTGCTGCATGTATGGTAGGCACTGTAATCAGTTAGCACTCTGAACCCACTTTGTTGTTGTTGTTGTTGTTGTTGGATTTTAATATAAATTGTCTTGGTCTTGTGAATTTATATAAATTCTAGTGTTGCCTGGCCATAAAAAAATTTAGTAAGGTTTTTGATAGTCGCTTTTTAAAAAATACAAATTTGTCATGCTGCTTGGCAATCCTGTGTCCGGACACTTGTCCCAAAGAAAGGAGAGCTAACATTCACCAAATATTTATACCGGCTTTATTTGAAATAGTCAAAACTGTAAAACAACAAAATGTCCTTCAACACATGAAGAGCTAAGCAAGTGGTAGTAATAAATTCAGCCATGGAGTGCTACTTGGCCATAAAAAAGAGCATACCAGAGATGCAACTTGAAAGATTCGAGGAGCATTATACTGAGTCACTGAAGTCACTCCAAAATGTCAGATTTTATATGAATTGTGAAATATTCTCCAAGGACACAATTGAAGGTGCAAAACAAGCATAGTTGCTATGACTTAGGGGAAGCCAGGAGAGTAGGGTGGGTGAAAGGGAGAGTGAGTGGGAGGACTCTGGTGATGGCGCTGTTCTCTGGCATTTGTACTACACGCATGAGTAAAATGCACATTGTGAAGTCATTGTCTTCGTTTGCTTCTGTATTCTGATGTAAGGGGTAAACTTTTTGGTGAAAAATGGTTCAGGTGCCTGGGACACCTCTGAACTGTTTCTGGACATGGGAAGTATTTTTAGTGATTCTGCTTGTCTTTCCTTTTTATTCTATAATGTATATTTTTATAAATACATCTATTTGATATATTAGACATAGATGTTCTAGAAAAATTCATTTGACCACTAGATATTCTTAAATTTTCTATAAAAGATAAGTTATATAAGAACTTTTATCAATTCTCATATTTAATTTACTTCCATACTTGAAGTTTTCAGGCTGCTTTTCCCCCTGGTTTTCTTCATTTCCTGAAAGAAAAATACTATAGTAATAACATACTTACATTTCTACTATTTTTATAATGAAATTCTGTTTGTTGTGAAGGTTTCAAAATAAGTAAATGATAAGAAGGGCGGAAGATGCACAGTGGTTAGGCACACATGACCTACCAGCGTTGCTGGGGTGGCCAGGGTGGCCCCGCCCTTGAGGCTGAGTGGCATCATCACATCCTTGGTGCTGAAACCAGTGGCACTAGGTTAGCCAAGTATTGGTTGGAGCCCAGACTCTCCTGTGTGCTGTTTGAGAGCCTCCCACCCCCCGCCACTACACACATTATAAGTAGGTACATTTGTTTTCAAGTTTCAGAATTAAACTATACACAGAAATGCCCCTTTACTAAAATATCTATGGGCCTCAGCTTTTCTAGACTAGGTGTCCAGAAAATGGGGCCAGCCCACCTGCTTATCTTGGGTGGATTGTGAGATGTCTGTTAGCATGGTGCTTGCCACGAAATCACTGTAGAAGAATTTACCTGAGAATTTTAAGTTTTCAGTGGGGTTCTTGAAATTAAAATGCCACATCAATACCTGTGCCCAGTGTTAATTTTAATTCTTGGACGTTCTGTTCGTCTCTTGAGGAATCTGTTCTCTAGTTTTGGACCTGTAAGCAGCTTTCCTCTGAATAATCAGAATAGGGATGATTTTAACTTCTGCTAGAGCTTCAAGGATTTTGTTGGTTGGGGTGGATCCTTCTCATCTCACTGTGCTCAGGGGTCACTCTTGGTGGTGCTGGGGGACAGAGACATGGTATTGGGGATTGAACCAGGATGGTTATGTTCAAGGGAAACCTACTTACCTGTTATCCCTCTGGCACCTGATAACATTTTTTACTTTTAACAAAAACTTGTACTCCCACTTTAATATGGCAAGGTGTTAGTGACTTCTCCTGAGCTCTTAAAATTTTTTGGGGACACACCTGACAATACTCAGGTTACTCCTGGCTCTGCGCTCAGGAATTACTCCTGGCGGTGCTCGGGTGACCAATTGGGATGCTCGGGATCGAGCCCGTGTCGGCCGCGTGCAAGGCAAACTCCCTACCCGCTGGACTATCGCTCTGGCCCCAGCTCTTAAAATTTTGAGGTATTTTCCTTCCCCTATCAAAATTGAAGCTTTAGGTTTATAAATAAGTGCGTGTTTTAGCCAAGATTTTCATAATTCCGTGTCAGCTGTTTTGTTTTCATTTAATGGAAATTTTCATCTTCATAAGTTTATTGCATGTCTCAGTACTTTGGTTTTCTGAAAAATGTATGTTTTTTTTTTTGTTCCAGGTTTTCTCCTGATTCATAGTCAACCAGAACAATGTTCTACGCACATTTTGTCCTCAGTAAAAGAGGGCCTCTGGCCAAAATTTGGCTGGCGGCCCATTGGGATAAGAAGCTAACCAAAGCCCATGTGTTCGAGTGTAATTTAGAGAGCAGTGTGGAGAGCATCATCTCACCGAAGGTATGTTTGCTGAGAAATATATGCTCCCCTGCCAGGTGCTCGTGCTTTGGGACTCTAGAATCTGCAGGTTTTGTAGGCATCCAAAATTTGTGTATTGAAAGCAAAAAAAATCCCATAGGGTATTCAGAGTTTCAGTCTGTCTTTTACCTTTAAAACTCCTCTAGAGGCAAAAGTGCCTACCATAGAGGCAGGCTGGGGGTGGGGCTCCGGACATTAGTGATGGGGAATGTGCACTGGTGGAAGGATGGTTCTGGAACAGTTTGATTGGAACCTAATCATGAACGGTTTCAGAATTGTCTATCTCACAGTGGTATAATAAAATTAAAATACATTTTAAAAAAATCCTTCTCAGTCTGGAGTGTTAGTACAGCAGGCACGGCATTTGCCTTGCATGTGATCAGCCTGAATGCGGAGCCACGAGTAACCCCTGAGCATTGCCGGTCTGACCCAAAAAAAGCCAAAAGTGAAAAAAAATTAAAATTAAATTCTCATACAGATAATTTCATCTTGTTTGAATGACAGATAAGCATGAAATCAAATGTAGAGCACAAATATACTGTAAATGTGACCTTTTCTTCAAACGTAGGTTTTCTAATTTAAGCTGTAACAAAATAGGAATTCTCTTAGAAAAGTTTTCAGTTGAATCTGTCTCTTGTAACCATAGCACTTGCTTCATTGCTTGGCGGCCCCCTCTCAAGCTCTTTCCTCATCGCAGCTTCTTGCCGCTCCCCTAAGCACTGAACTGCAGTCGGTAGCTGACTTGCTTTATATACCTTACTGCTTTTCTTTCCCCGGATTTTGACATCTTCTGAAACTCTTCTGCAACTGTAATTTGCAATAGTGGTTTTTGCAAATAATGTAACAGTGATGGGTTAGATTGTGCTACCAAAAAAGAATCTTTATGATTTAAGACAATTATCTCTGCTAATATCTTTGGCATTTCATTGGGGAACCATGTTGATTTCAAGAAATAGGTGAAGTTCTAATCTTATAAAGAAGTTAACTCTAATTCTTAAGTATAATATTTGTGTTTTAAAAGGTCTTTGGGCCTGTTTGGTACCAACTCATAGCTATTGTCCTGTTGTGAAAACATTCCAGATTGCAGCTATCTGAACCAGCATTGGGAGCTACTCTCAGAATTAACAGTCTGGACAGTGCTAGGCTGAGCTAAAAAAGAATGTTTCATTATTGTGTGAAGTGAGAGTAGCTCTCAAAGCAATAAAGTGGGATGTGGCAGAGGTTTGTTCAGAAGAGTTAAGCGGAAAAGTAAATGGAGGTAAAAGATTGTCCAAGTTTCTTTGATGGAATATTGGCTAGTTTTACGATTATAACAGGTGGACTTTGTTATAAAAACATTTTTCCACATTTCTAATACAGTATAGTTTTTGGGGTTTTGGTTTGGTTTGTGGTTTTGTTTGTTTGTTTTTTGGTTTTTCTTTTTGGGTCACACCCAGCAATGCTCAGGGCTGTGGACACCTGGCTCTGCACTCAGGACTTAACTCCTGGCAGTGCTTAGGGCATCATATAAGATGCTGGGGATTGAACCCAGGTTGGCGACAAGCAAGACAAACGCCCCTACCCATTGTGCTGTTGCTTTGGCTCCAGCCCCTACCTTATGGATTTTAAAACATTGTTAAGATGAAACCTTCAGAGGTGTCCTATCGCATATTTATAAACCTTAGTATTTTGCTATGGCTTCAAGTCTGTGTGTTTACATGGCATATTTCATAGCAAGACATTCAGAAAAACTGGGGATGGCACCATAATACCGTTATAGGACATTTGCCTTGCAGCCTGCCCATTTGGATTCTCAGCACTGCCAGGAGTAATTGCTGAGTGCAGAGCCAGGACACAGTCCCGAGCATCGCTCGGTGTGGCCCCAAAACAACCCCCCATCCTCCTAGAATGACTTTTCAGAAACACTTTGTGCTCTGCTGTCATGTGATTGTGAGAGAACTGCTCTAGATGGTGATGCTAAACCTTTATACTTTCATTCGCTTACATAGATGTTCTTGGAGATAGACTGCATTATCTCTACAGTCCAGAAAGCTCTGAATTCTAAAACCTGATTTAAAGAAATTGGTACGACACACCATTAAAAATTATTCCATGAATAAACTTATCCTGAATGCAGATTTCAGAATACAGAACAACATACTTTTTATATGCATACATAGGAGAAAAATTACATTTGTCCACACATAATTCTAAAAAGGTACACCTAAAAGATTAAAAAAAGTTTTTCCAAGTGGTAATATTATGGGTTTATCTCTTTTTTAAAAAGAAATTACTCTGTTAAAGTTGCTATATCCCTAAAGTCTTGTATTGGAATATAATTGATGGGCCGGGTTATATGTTTATTTGCAATCTGAATTTTTCCTCTGGAGAAACTCTACCACTTGGCACTAGCCAAATACTAAGAATATATTTTTCTATTAAATGCATACTTCCTGAGATTAGTTCATGGGAAAAGGGGAAATTTGCACTTTGCTTGAAAGTAGCATGTGTAGGTAGCTATTCCTTAACATTCATAAGCAAATATTGAGGGGATTTAAAGAGGGGATAGAATAGGTGTTTGTGCTTACACTGTTATTCAGTCTTTTGTATGTGCAAGAGTACATTGTACACTGTTAGGAATATCAAAAGAGTGTGTAAATCAATCCAGTAAATAAAACTGAATCACTAACATCAAAACAAGGCTGATAGTTTGGAAATAATATAAAAGCTGATGTGTGTAAGGGGAGGAAAAACTTGGTTTCTTTGCACATAAGTGATTTCTGTGATTGTCACAGAATATAAAGTTATTGCTACAAAATGAACTAACTTGAAATTTTAAATATTTACTGCTTTGGGAGGGGTCACGCCCAGTGATGCTCAGCATTTACTCCAGGGATTGCTCCTGGCTGTGCTTGGGAAGCCATATTTGGTGCCAGGGACTGAACCAGGTTGACTTCATGCAAAGTAGGAGCCTTATTAATAGAATTATTGCTTTGGCTCCCTAACTTGAAATTTTTCAGTGTTTGAACTTGGTGTCCAGTTCTTGCTTGTAAGGATATGTTGGTTTGGTTGTGAACGACTAACAGTTGATCACAACTGCACATAATCCCTGCTCGTTCCTCTTTTGCCCTTTCTCTCCTCTGTCTCCTTTCCTTTTGCTCTGCAACAGCCACTCGCAATCTCTACACAACTTTGCCGGGATAGATATACTCCTAATAGGAGCTCAGCAAAAATGTTCAACCTCATTAACCTATTCATAGCTGTACTCTTAGCTAAAATCAGTTTTAAATGACAGGGACACTTATTGACCTCCTGAAAATTTACGTTTTTAAGTGAACAAACAGCTCCTCCAAGTTCCATTTGAGGCTACTTGCTGATGCCCCCTCCATTGGGTCTTTCCAGTGCTCTCTGGGGCGTATTCTCCCCACTTGAAACGTTGGGGTATTCTCCCCACTTGTGAAAGCACCTGCTTATTCAGGAAAATGATGGCTGATTGATGGTTCTTCCCCTGCTTTCTCAAAGTGTATGCAATATTGAGTTGGGTTTTTCTTTGTGAGTCACACTTGACAGTGCTCAGGGGTTCCTCCTGACCCAGAACTCAGGAGTTACTGGCAGCGCTCAGGGAACCATATGGGATGCCAGGGATTGAATCCAGGTTGGCTGTTGCAGAGCAAATGCCCTACCCGATGTGCTACCACTCCAGTCCCATGTTTAAATTTTCTTATACCGCATTCTAAAAATAGATTCTCTACTAATAGTAATGTTTTGATGGGTTCTTATAAGAAACCATAATCTGTTCTAAATTTGATCACAAATTTATTTTATAGTGGTAAGCTTCATAATTCATTGCTATAATTCAAGTGAATGTAAATACAGTTAAAAATCAGAACTTTAAAGTACTATTTTACAAGTAACACAATGTACTAGTCATAATTTAAATCTTAAGCATATGTTTTAAGAACTGTTTGCTACCTTGGAATTTGGGGGTTTGATGGTGTGATTTAGAGAGCAATCAGATATTTTGAGTTTTTCTTTTTTTGAAAAGAATTTTTCTTCAAGACATTTAGAGTTCTCTTTTGATTGGGTGTTCTTCCTCTTTCCTCAACTGTTGCTTCTTGACCTGTACGTTAGATTCTCTTGACCTGCAGATAAGCTTTGATCAAGATCTTTGTCAAAATCATGAAACAAAAAAGGCTGAGGGGTGTATTTTCTGGTGAAAATTGTGAGGTTGCTATCTGTTGTTATCCTTGTTAATTTGCATTACAGTCAGTTAAACTAGGTGGAAAGAATTTAAGCATCATCAGGAAATTACAGATATCATGCAAAAAGTACCTTTTGGGGGTCACCCTTGGCCATGCTCAGGGGTTACCCCTTGCTCTTCACTTAAGAATTCCTCCTGGCGGTGCTCTGGGAAGCATTTGGGATGCTAGGGATCGAACCCAGGTCAGCTGTGTGCGAGGCAAAACACCCTAACTACTGGACTATCGCACTACCCAATAAATTACCTTTTTAATATTTTGGCTGCTTCTTATACTTAGTAGATGCCTCCTTTGTACAGTGTTACTACTCGGAGCATGAAGGGGTGTTTCCTAGTTGTGAAATCTTTCTCAGGAACTCAAATGTCCCTATTCTCATTGGCTGGACTGGGTCCCGTGTCTTCTGAAGAACAGAGAAGAGTGAAAGAATCAGCTTTCAAGGCTGGACACTTTTACTTTCCAAACAAAGGATCAGAATAGGGGCCGGAGTGATAGCCCAGCGGGTAGGGTGTTTGCCTTGCACGTGACCGGCCTGTGCCAGCCCAGGTTCGATCCCCGGCATCTCATATGGTTCCCCGAGCACCGCCAGGAGTAATTTCTGAGTGCAGAGCCAGGAGTAGCCCCTGAGCATTGCCGGGTGTGACCCAAAAAAAAAAAAAAAAAAAAAAAAAACAGGTAGCACAGAGACTCTAGATTCTGAACAACCCAAAGCACATGTACTCTTTAGTGGGTTGATAATAGTCCGTGAAATGCCTGAGCACATGCGTTGTAGCTACTTTTCACCTGTGTTAATTCATGAATTGCTGCCACCCCTCTTAGAAGTAGTGCATATACAGGTAAAGGTGGACAAAATATAAATGATAATGAAGTACATACAAGCAAATGATGTAAAAACATAACTTGCATAAAAATCAGGTTTTGAGATGTGATTCCTCCAAAAAGAAATTAACTACTATATATTAATACAAATGTTTATTCATAGGTAAAGATGGCGCTCCGAACATCAGGGCATCTCTTGCTGGGAGTAGTTCGGAATCTATCACAGAAAAGCCAAATATCTCCTTGCAGACTGTAATGAAGCATTCATTAAGATAAAGATGGCTTTTCGGCCAGGTATTGTTGACCTTTTCGCCTTTATTTAAATCATTGACGTTTCTTAGTCATGCATAACAGGTCAATAGTGCAGATCTGCATGGTTGTTTTTTTTATTGCATTGCAAGAAACTGAAAAATAGGGGAAGGCTTGGAAAGGTGTTGATAGGCGAAACCCCTTCTTTCTTTGAGTATGGAAAACTGCCCTTTCTGGTTCTTCCTGGATGATGCCTTTTTCTTTCCAGTACCCCTATGGAAAAGATTATCCAGATTGAAAAGTTGAAGACTCTTATGTAATATTTTTAATGTAATAGCTCAAAGAAGAAAATTCTTAGAATTTCATTTTTCCTGAATGATTTTAGTGAATTCTAAATATCAGACTACCAGGGTCAGAGCCATAGGACATGGGTAGGGCGCTGGCCCTGCACACAACTGATGGAGTTTGATCCCCAGCATCCCATTTGGTCCCCCAACCCTGCTAGGTGGGCCAAAAAAAATAAAATTAATAAATTAAATGTTAAACTAAAGCTTTATCTTTGGTTTTGGATTTTTGAGCTTCAAGCGGCTGTGCTGTGTACCCCGACAGCAGTGCAGAACCAAGGCCTGCCGTGCTGCTGACCGAACTCGGGTTCCTGCATGCTGGCTTCTGTTCAGCCCGGGACCATCTCCCCCGCCTAAAGTCAGATCACTCACTCACTAGTTGTTGAGACCTGTAGGTTTATTGTTTGTAATGTTTCATTCTGGAAATCGACTCCCTCGGCCAAGAATCCAAAATTGATTTTGGATCACTTGAATTATCAAACTTGATCACTTGAATGAGATTCAAGTGATCATGTAATTTTGAAGGCATTGGTGAAATTTTATTCTAATTAAAATGCTGTATAAGGGGGTGCTTTATTATAGTCATTTCTGCAGAAATTTTTTGTTGCCGGTCAGGAAGAGCTCCTAGGATTAAATGCAGTCCCTTTATTGTTCACTTACGGAAGGCCTGGGATACAGTCCCAATCCCAAATGTGTCCTTCCTCTAATCCTTGCCCCCTCCCCCAAAAAAAAAAAAAAGATCTCAGAAAATGTTTAGGCATAAGCTGTGATTTCTTCTGTGAGTTCTGCTAAGTCCTTTTATGTAATAGCTTTTTTTTAAAAAACGATTTTATCGACCACTTGAAAAGTATAAGAAACCTTAAATAACTTACCCTGAAAACCAACTTTTCAGCTTTTGGGGATCTTCCTCATTAAATATCTTTCTAACTTGGTATTTATGTCTTTCAAAAACGGGAATGATAAAGCTTAGACATAACCTTAGGAAATTATATTCACTTTACCCTTTTTTTGGCCCCTAGATAATTTGTGATATGAGCCTTCAAGTTTATCTTTTCTTTGCCAGGTGTTGTTGACTTGCCTGAGGAAAATCGAGAAGCTGCTTATAATGCTATTACTTTACCAGAAGAATTTCACGACTCGACCAGCCGCTGCCTGACTTAGAGTATGTCTCTTATGTTTTGGTTGTTGGCTTGCTCTCCAGAATCATACTGTTGGTATTTAAATGCTCATTTTGTTGTTCTTTTGACATTGAGTTCTCTGTAGCTGAAATGCTTACGCTTTCATTTTAGGTGGTATATAAATAAGAAAGATGTAACTTATATGTGTTCTTTCTCTAAGAAAATTGTGTAGATGTTGCTTGAACACAGCTAAGTATTCTGTAAATTTATTTATACCAGAACTTGTGGAAATTCAACACTTGTCCCAAGTATTTGCTTGACAAAAAGCGGCAGTCTTGAGCTAATGCTTCAGGGTTGAGGAAAAGGCGCACACGAAGCAGAGGTGTGCTTTGTGGTTTTGTTCTGAAGTATATCTTCATTACCTGCTCTTTGTCTGTTTTCTCCATCATGCTAAACTCTGCCAAAATTTTCGTTGATTTTTAAGTAAGCATGAGACAGCTTTCTATAAAGTTTTTCCCCTTTTCCTTTTTTTTATATTATACCACCGTGAGATATACAACTACAAAGTTGTTCATGTTTGGGTCACAGCCATACAGTGTTCCAGTGCCCATCCCTCCACCAGTGCCCATCTCCCACCACCAATGTCCAATTCCTCCCCCTTTTTATCTCTTTTTCTCTCTTTCTCTTTCTCTCTTTCTTCTCTTACACCTTGTGGGTTGCGATACATATATTTAGAGGTTTTCTTGTGTATCCTTTTGACTATATTCAGTGCTCAATTCTAAGCTGGTATTATCACTTTCGATAATTATTAGCACACTGTTTCCCTTCTCTGTCTTAGCTAACCTCTGACTCCCACATGTTTGTAGTAGATTCCACCTGTTGACAAGACCTCATCCATGTTTTGCCTAACCTTGGATATTATCATTCTCCCACTCTTTCTCTGTACATGTACACATACATATTTATATCATGCAAATAAATGCAGTCATTCTATATCTGACTTTTTCCTTCTCTCTAATTTCACTCAACATGATCCTCTCCATGTCCATCCATTTATAGGCAAATTTCATGACTTCATTTTTCCTAACAGCTGCATAGTATTCCATTGTGTAGATGTATCAAAGTTTCTTTATCCAAATTATTATCACAACATACATTTAGAAGGAGACCGTTGGAGATAGCAGAATGCTGTTGTTGATTGTTTAGGCTCACCTCAGGCCTTCAAAAGTACAGCTATTTTGTAGACCTGAGAGAGATAGTACAGCAGGTAAAGCTCTTGCATTGCATGAGACGAACATAAGTTTGATCTCCAGCATCCCATGTGGTCCCCTGAGCATACAGGTGTGGTCCCAGAAATGCAGCTTTCTAATACAATGGGTAGGGGTGATGCTTACCTTGAGCAGAGCCAACCATCGGTGTCCATAAGGTTCAGCTGTGGCCTTAAAAACAAGGGGGAAAGGAAAATTCAGCTCTATTTGTCAGAAGAGTGTAACTTTCCAGGTGATGGCGTAGCAACGTTAACGAGGAAATTTGTACCAAGCCCCCCACTATGTTTTGACTTTCTTTTTTTTGCTTTTTTAAAATGATCTGTTATCCCTAAAGTTAGTTTATTCTTTTCCATATATGTTAATTGATACCAGACACTATCTAGTTAGCTCTTTTACTTTTTTTTTCTACTCCTGACATTTTTATGGTTTCTTTTTTTTTCTTATTTTATAAATATTTCATTATACCACCGTAAGATATACAATTACAAAGTTCATATTTGGGTTTTGGTCATACAGTGTTCCAGCACCCGTCCCTCCACCAGTGCCCATCTCCCACCACCAACGTCCCCGGTTCCCTCCTCCCTCCCCTAGCCCGCCTCCATGGCAGGTTCTTTATTTCTTTCCCATTCTATCTCTCTTTTCCTTCCCTTCCAGATTGCGGATTACAGAACATACATTAAAAGGTTGTCATGTGTATCTTTTTGTCTGTAGTTAATGCTCAGTTCCAGGTTGGTATTAGTACTTTTGACCATTGTTAGCACACTGTTCCATTTTCTGTCTTACCTAGCCTCTGACTCCCAAACGTTTGTGATAATTTCCACCTTTGACAAAACCTGATACATTTTTCACTTGACCTTGGATATTGGTATCTTAATATATGCATATATATTTGTCATGCAAATAAATTCTCCTGCCATTTTTTCTGAATTTTTATTATAGAAATGTTTTTTATGGCCAGACTGATGAGAGATTGATGTTAAGTCCCACATAAATTGGGTTATGCCATACAGTGCCAACTTTGTTTCATCTCTGCCCTTTCACCTCCAGCCCTCTGTATCTTCTCAACAGAAATAAGTTCAGTTCATCCATATATACCTCTTTAGAAGTAACATCATGAATCTTCTAAAATAGTAACCGCTTTAAAAATGCTACTATACAATCCACAATCTGGAAGAGAAGAGAAAGAGATGGAAAGGGAACGAAATAAAGAACCTGCCATGGAGGAGGGCTGGTGAGGGGGGAGGGAACCGGGGACGTTGGTGGTGGGAGATGGGCACTGGTGGAGGGACGGGTGCTGGAACACTGTATGTCCAAAACCCAAATATGAAATCTTTGTAATTGTATGTCTCAACGGTGGTATAATAAAATACTTTTTAAAATGTTATTATAGTTTAGGTAACATAGTTACAGAGATGTTGATGTTTCTGGTTTTGCTGAATATTGTTACCACACCACCACCAAAGTGCCCGAGATCCTCCACCAATATCCGTTTCTTAAAATGTTCCAAGGTGACAAACAGATCTTGTTATAGTATCTCACTGATATGTCTTAAAAGTTTTTCAAGAATAACAGCTCTTTATTTTCCTTTGCCATTTGTTGAACAAGTTTTGTGGTTTATTTTAACATATTTTACGTTATGATTTTGCCCATTGTCCATATTGGTGCTTTAATAGTACTTTTTTTTTTTTTTTAGCAATGTAAGTTTAGCATTGGTTAACCCCAAAAAAGAATGTCAAAAAAGCAAGGAAATTTCAAATGTCACTCATGCAGCCTGTAAATTGTAGGATCTCTGTCTGTTTAGCCTTTCCGTTTCTAAGATTTTTCATCTTGCTTCATAGCACTTTCACTTGCCTGATGTTTTTTTTTTCTAGTTTCTGTACAGATTAACTGTGGAATCGTTCTGATTCTTACTTAGTATTAACTATTAAGGTTCCTAAACTTTAGTGGGTTTTCATATTAAATTACTTACAAAATTGGGATTTTTTTTCTTTATGAGTACTTAGTTTGAGACTAAAATCTATTTGCAATTCCTTTACAGTGACATCGATGTTGCCCAGCAGTTTAGCCTTAACCAGAGTAGAGTGGAAGAGATAACCATGAGAGAAGAGGTTGGGAACATCAGTATCCTGCAAGAAAATGATTTTGGTAAGGAGAAATCAGTCACTCATCACTAGCTGTGGTGATAGGTTGTTAGTAGTCACACTGCCAAGAATTGGAGTTGAGGAAGGTATGTGGTTACTTTGGTAATAGCAGTAAAACTGAAAATGTTATCTAAAGCTTTTTCAGTAAGAAAAGAGTGTGTCCTTACCAGTATATAAAATGCCCTCTCTTTGCACCAGCAAATGTCTCGGCTAGTGCTTACTTTTAAGCTAATCCTTTAAGCTCAGTGAGATACTTTATTTGTGATTGTTAATATTTTCATTGCTATATTTAATGTAACCTAAATTTAAATCTTTGAATTGCTAGCCATACTCGAGAATCAGTTTATAAGATTTCAAACTTAAGCTAGATGTGAAAAACTTTAGGTGACAAATCAGACATAATCATTGACTGTTGTTTCTAATTTCAACTAATGACTAAAATTTGCTTAGGTGACTTTGGAATGGATGATCGTGAGATCATGCGAGAAGGCAGCGCTTTCGAAGATGATGACATGTTAGTAAGCACGAGTGCTTCTAACCTCCTATTAGAACCTGAACAGAGCACCAGCAATTTGAATGAGAAGATTAACCATTTAGAATATGAAGACCAGTATAAGGATGACAACTTTGGAGAAGGAAATGATGGTGGCATCTTAGGTAGGTCATTGATTATTCTCGGGTGATTGCTTTCTCAGTGGAAGGAGGGCTGGCACTCGGGACCTCACATATCACTGAGTATAGCCCTCGCTGTGTTTCGGGGCAGTTAATAAATGTGCTTCTTGAGTATAAGTGTCTGGTTTGTGAACAATAGGTTCTATGTAGCTTGTTTAAAGATTGTTTCATTTATTTTATTTTATTCTTAAAACTGGAGGCAGGGGCGTAGCAGTACAGTGTTTAGGGCGTTTGGTTTGTATACTGAAGTGTGCAGTAGAAAAGGTTAAGACTTTTTCTTTGTATATTCAGTGTTTATCTTTTACTAAAGTCTTGAAAACAGATGCAAAATAAAAGGCATACCTTAAGAATTTGCAATTGTTTTAGCTTTTTTTTTTAGATAATTAAATTCTGTTCTGTTTCAGATGACAAACTTATTAGTAATAATGATGGTGGCATCTTTGATGATCCTCCTGCCCTGTCTGAGACAGGCGTCATGTTACCTGAACAGCCTACACATGATGATATGGATGAGGATGACAATGTGTCAAGTAAGCATTTCTTATTTGGTGATGTGGGCGTGCTTATTGGGTTCAAAAACTGTTTGGTTGAAAACCAAAATCAAAAAGGTAAAACTTGGGCGAGCAATAACCCAGCGAGTAGGGCGTTTGCCTTGCCGCGGCCGGCCCGGGTTCGATCCCCGGCATCCCATATGGTCCCCCGAGCACCGCCAGGAGTAATTCCTGGGTGCAGAGCCAGGAGTAACCCCTGAGCGTCACCGGGTGTGACCCAAAAAAGCAAAAAAAAAAAAAAAAAAAAAGGTAAAACTTCTGTTGGCTATAGATCTCCTTAAAGCAGTAAAGCAGTATGATTGGGCTGTAGCGATAGTCCAGTGGGTAGGGTATTTGCCTTGCACGTGGCGGCCCGGGTTCGATCCCTGGTATCCCATATGGTTCCCTGAGCACCGCCAGGAGTAATTCCTGAGTGCAGAGCCAGGAGAAACCCCTGAGCATTGCTGGGTGTGACCCAAAAAGCCAAAATATATAGGAGGGAGGGAGGGAGGAGTATGATTTACTAATTGTAATTTTATAGTTTTTAGCCCTATCTTTTAGCAAGTAGAGTTTAACTTCTAAAAACTATAAAAAGTTATTTTCTTGGTAGCAGTAGGGTTTCTTTCAGATTCTCAGCTTCTTAGTCCCCAACCCCGTTGTTGTACAGATATTAAATTTGTAAACACTTTATGATCAAATTTTTAACAGTGGGTGGACCTGATAGCCCTGATTCAGTGGATCCTGTTGAACCAATGCCAACTATGACTGATCAAACAACACTTGTTCCAAATGAGGAAGAAGCCTTTGCTTTAGAACCTATTGATATCACTGGTGAGTGAACAGTTTTTTTTCAACTTATAAAATTTTAAACATAACATCTTAGTTCTAATTGTCCTAATCTCTTTTGTCACTCTAAGTAACTGATCATTTTAGATAACTAAGCTTCAGTCTCTTTCATTCTCTGTGGTGATATTTCATTCAGTTTAATTAAATTTGACTAAGAAACACGTTACTAGAATGAAAAATACAGTTCATGTTTCTGCTGATATGTATCATAGTTTCAGGGTTTCCAAAATGCTAATAACATCACCTGTATGTAAAATTTAGGCAATAATGCCAATCAGTTTTTCAGTCAAGTATAAAGATTAATCAGTTTACTTTTACTCCTGTTACAGAATTTATAATACATGGACCACAACTGGGAAGATCCAGAGATGTTCTTTTTAAACTTAATCAAATATTACACAGGGCTTTTTTCCCCTTTTCAGTGTTCAGAAACATGGCAAGTTGTGTCACTGGGAAGTGCTTTGGTGTAAAGGAGTTGTAATTTAAGTTGTCATTGGGTGTATTAAACAGTCTCCAGGCGATTTCTAGTACAGTGAGGTAAAATATGTGAGAAGTCACAGTATAATTTGTAGAACAAGATTGACTTTTTAAAAATGTCTTAGACTTGATCAAGTTATAACTTGGGGCCAGAGAGAGAGCTGCTGGTGGAGCGCTTGCACGCAGTCGACCACGAGTTTTACGCCTGGCAACACATGGTGCCCGCCCCTCGACACCGCAGGGTGTGCCGAGAAACAAAGTACTAGAACTTGGATTTCTCTTCGTTGTATAGACAGCCTGCCATAGAAAATTAAAACAGGGGCTGGAGCACAGCGCGTAGGACGTTTCTTTTCATGTGCCAGCCCAAGTTCGATCCCTGTCATCCCCTCTGGTCCCCCAAGCACCACCAAGAGTAACCCCTGAGCATCGCCGGGTGTGACCAAAAAAGAAGAAAAAATAAAGTAAAATCTTAGCCTTGTGAAACTTAAGGACTATTAAGGGAAACATGAGTAACTAAAATGAGTACTGTTCTGAATACAGGTATTTGAGGACTATAAATAAGGCCTAAGCTGTATGTAAAATTGGGAGAGTCAGGATTTGCTGTGAATAAGAACGAATAAGAATTTTGATTTGCAGGAAGGGAACTTCGGTGACTGGGAAACAAATTGAACAGAAGGTGTCTAATATCCTGTAATCTTGAATTTTGAAGTAGAGGAATATAATAGGTGTACCATGTGACAGAAGGAATTTCTTTAATTCCATGGGCTTTTCTGTGTTTGTTCTATTTGAAGGCTTGATCTAGTGTTGCTTGGGAGCCGCTCCCTGTAGTGTGGAAGTCACTCCCAGTGGGACAGGGGTCACAGTCTCCAAGCAGGGCCTCACATGCAAGCAAGTGTTCTGCTGAGCCACATTCTTGGCCTCCCTACTTTAGTTGAAAGGATTAGAAATAAAAATACCAGAAAATATCTAGAATGTTACTACTTGATCTGACATCTGACTGGATTTAGGGCTAATTCCATTCATTGAGGTATTTCTCTAGCTGCCACATCTAGATTTAAGTTTTCTGTTAACCTCTGTCCTAAATGATGCTTGGGAACTCATAAAAGATTGTGTTCTCAGGAGGATGACCTTCACTGGGTCTGTAGAAAACTAGGGAATGTCATGAGTCTGGACCTAGGAGCTGTTAACTTTCATGCTGGCCCTTCAGGACAATGACCTTATTTTCTTTCACCTTTCTAGTCAAAGAAACAAAAGCCAAGAGGAAGAGAAAACTAATTGTTGACAGTGTTAAAGAGTTGGATAGCAAGACAATTAGAGCCCAACTTAGTGATTATTCTGATATTGTTACTACTTTGGATCTCGCACCACCCACCAAGAAACTGATGATGTGGAAAGAAACAGGAGGAGTTGAAAAACTCTTCTCTTTACCTGCTCAGCCTTTGTGGAATAACAGACTACTGAAGGTAATGGGGTTTTAGAATTCTCCACATATGTAACACTGCCTCTTTTTTTTTTTTCATCTAATAGCCATAGTATGACCTGCTCTCCGAAAGAGTACAATCAGTGTGACACCTGTAATTCCAAAGCATAAAGAGCAATAACAGATGCTCCCCTCATGGTCCTTGACAAACTATTAGAGTATAATAGAGCATATTATACATCATCTGCAATTTTTTTTAACTTTTTTAATACTGAAATGCTTTATGGCTCAAACTTGGGTGATAACCTCCACAATACAGAATTTTGGCCTTTTGAGAATACTTTATGGTATAGGTCCTTTTCTGCTCAATTTAGGTTCTAGCCCATTCCAGAACAGTGTTCTGAGACCTGTATCTGATGGGTGAAGCAATACTCTCTGTTTATCCTTTTTTTTTTTCTTTTTTGGGCCACACCCGGCGATGCTCAGGGGTTACTACTGGTTCTGCACTCAGGAGTTACTTCTGGCGGTACTCGGGGACCGAATGGGATGCCGGGATCGAACCCGGCCAGCATGAGCTGGCTGCATGCAAGGCAAACGCCCTACCCGCTGGGCTATCGCTCCGGCCCTCGGGCTATCATTTTAAATAAGGTTGAAATAATATTTAAAAATAACTGAGTTTTTTTTTTTTTTTTTTTTTTTTAATCAGCAGGGCAGTTGTAAAACTGCTGTTTATTGAAAGCAAGGTCATGCAATAATTTGGAGGCTGGCTCTTAAAGTACTTTTCGTTTTTAACTCAGTGGTAGACCTTAAATACCACCCACAAAGGTTCAGGTATGAGAATACATAGTGTGTGTCTCCACTCATTTGAATATTATGTGATTTAAAATAATTCGTCTGTCAACAAATGGTCTTCATTGCTCCACGTAGCCGGAGGACACATGGCCTGGGCCCCAGTCATCCCACTGGCTGTCCTTGTTGAGCATGTGTACCTTCACCCACCACTGGGGGCTGTCGATCATCATGTCGCCCCATGGGCCAGACTCGAGGCCCTGCCCAAGTCGCCCAGGAACGGGGCCGCAAGCTGAGGGGCTCCCCTGCCTCACTGTCGCTGCTCCCTGCACCGCCATGGGAACCAAGTCGGGTGCTGCTCACTGCCCCACTCCTGTCGCTATTCCAGAATCAGGGACACTGTCTCGTTTGCAAAGGCATCGAAAATCAGATGGGCTGGGCATGTAATGCGATTTGTAGTCGACCGCTGGACTAGAGCCATTACCGACTGGATCCCACGGGATGTCAAAAGATCACGTGGCCGCCCACCTACAAGATGGTCAGACTTGTTCGTCTAGACCTTGAACGAACTGTTTGAGGCTCTTAGTATTCGTGAAGCAACCAGATGCCATTGGGCTACACTGGCACGTGATAGGGTCAAATGGAGATTTTACTGGTGCCCACTCAGCGAATCGATGAATAACGGATGTCAAGTGATGAAGTCAACAAATGACTGTATACCAGGAGTGGAGGCGAGAGGCTTGTGTGGGAGGCTTCCAGGCAGGTCTGAGGAGACCCAGGGGCCCATTCCTAGTGCTACTCAGCCTCACCCTGCAGGACTGAAGAAATGTCTTAACCTGGCAAGTCCGTTTTGCTCAGGTGTGTAGTGTTCTGAAGGCCAGCAAGCTGCACCTGACAGTGCTAACATGGCCAAGCAGTACTGGGGGGTTGAGCTATAAGCCTCAGCACCCAAGGCATGCACTCTAGCCCCCTGAGTACATCCTTGGCTCTAGTTACCATATAATGTAAAGAAAGGAGGTCAGGGGAGAACAGGCTAGGCTGAGTTTCAAGTATATGAATATTAAACTGCAGTGAAATGTATTCAAAACAATAATTGTCTCTTATGCAACAGTGAAGTACTTTCAATTATTAAAGTTCTGCAGTTAAAATATCAACAAAATAGAATAAGATGTGACTGTGACCAAGTCCCTGGAAATCCTAGTAAATATATAATTATACTGATTGAAATTGTTTATGCCATTTGTGGAATGTGAACATTGTAATGGTGGGTTTATTTTATAATTGGAATTTTCCCTAATGTTTTTTTTTTTTTTTTGTAGCTCTTTACACGCTGTCTTACACCACTAGTACCTGAAGACCTTAGGAAAAGGAGGAAAGGAGGAGAGGCTGATAATTTGGATGAATTCCTCAAAGAATTCAAACCCAGAGGTTCCCAGGGAGGAGCAGCAGCAGCAGCATCAACAGCGTGACGTTATTGGTCTGTTATAGTGAAATGATTCTCACTGGGTTTTAACAGCGTGTTGCCAGATACACATTCCAAAGTAAAACCGGGAACACGGAAGTATTCTCCAACTTTGGGACAGGAAAATTCTAACTTCTTAAATTGTCTGTTAGAGTTGAAATTTTGTTTCTAAGAAGGCTTAAAGTTTAGAACTGAGAATCAAAGCATTGCCTTGCATTGGCATGGAGGTGGGACTCTGGAAATAAGCTACTATTGGGCCTGCTTACAAAAGCATCTATGGCTTGGTGTATTAAACATACAGATTATTAAAGCTAAATGGTTCTGAAATCTTGTAAAACCGTGTGTCCTAAATCAGTTGTCCTCTGACTAATTGCAGATGAACCCATTTTGGAAGAGCCAAGCCGCCTACAGGAGTCAACAATGGAAACTAGCAGGACAAACTTGGATGAGTCGGCCATGCCCCCACCACCACCTCAGGGAGTAAAGCGCAAAGCAGGACAAATTGATCCAGAGCCTGTGATACCTGTAAGTGAGCAAATCTCTCTCATCAGAAGTATGTAAATGAATTCTGACAATTGTTTTAGATACCTAATAGAAGGAAGCAGTGGTTAAGAATGTTGCTCTCAGAGAAGTTTGTTCAGGCAGAAAACGACATTGGTGGTGGGAAATGGGCACTGGTGGAGGGATGGGTGCTGGAACACTATGACCGAAACCCAAACATGAACATCTTTGTAATTGTATATCTCATGATGGTATAATAAAATATTTTTAAAAGACAATAATTCACTAAAATACTATCACTGTGAAAAAAATGTTAAACCCTGAAAAGTATATTACATGCTAATGACAAGAGAATCTTAACACTGGGGCAGAGGTGGGGATACCCTAAATGAAAGACCAGAGAACTTTTTTAAGTATTTTATTATACCACCGTGAGATATACAATGGCTAAGATGTTCATGTTTGGGTTTTGGTCAAAGTGTTCCAGCACCCATCACTCCACCAGTGCCCATCACCCACCACCAACGTCCCCGGTTCCCTCCCCCCCTCCCTAGCCTTCCTCCATGGCAGGTTCTTTATTTCTTTCCCTTTCTCTCTCTCTCTTTCTCTTTTCCTTCCCTTACACATTGTGGATTACAGTACATACATTAAGAGGTTGTCATGTGTATCTTTTGTCTGTATTTAATGCTCAGTTCTAGGTTGGTATTAGCACTTTCGACAATTGTTAGCACACTGTTCCCTTTAGACCAGAGAATTTTCATCCATAAGATCAGGTTTGATCATCGTCTCCTGAGCATAGAACCAGGAGTTGCCTGCCCCAAGGACAGCCTGATGTGGCCAGAATAACCAAATGGGGATAGATTGGGTTGTTTTCCTGTCTAGGTAATTGTAAATAGTGGTTCAGTGAGTTCCCATTACTATTTGGGGTGAAAGGGTTTTGTGTTTCCCTTAGATAAGGCTAGATCATAGTTTTGTGTTTATATGGTTGTTTGCTGCCTAAACCAGATCCTTTCTTTAAGAGTACATTGATAATATTCCATTGTTTTTACCTGAGCTGGGAATCAGACTTTGCGTTTTAACTGTGGTTGGGTTTTTCGTTTATTTGTTTGTTTGTTTGCTTTGTTTGTAATAAATGAGTAATACGTATTTGCAGGAACCTAATCCTGGGCTCTCTGGTCCAAATTTTTTTTTTTTTTTTACTTTTTTTAACTTTTTTTTTGGTCACACCCTGCGATACTCAGGGGTTTCTCCTAGCTCTGCACTCAGGAATTACTCCTGGCGGCTCTCAGGACCATGTGGGGTGCCGGGATAGAACCTGGGCTGGCATGGGCCGGCTGCGTACAAAGCAAACGCCCTACCCGCTGGGCTATCCCTCCGGCCCCTGGTCCAAATTCTTTAGCAAACATTCTGCCTCGCTCTAGTACCGGGCATTGTGCGGGCTGCCTTACAAAATAGTCAGAATATATTTGTCAAATTACTGGGGAAATGTAGCATCTAGTTAGTTCTCTCACATAAGTTGTTAAATTTGCATACAATAGAAAAATCTAAATTTAATAAAAAAGAAAATAAGGTCTTTTAGAATATACCAATTTTTATTCTGGAATGAATTCATCTCAGCAAGAGGAGGCTTTTTTGGCAACCTGAAGCAAAGTCCAGCCTCTGTCAAGGAGGGTTGGCAGTATACATTGTAGATTTTTGGGGAATCATTTTAGTGTCAACTAAATAAAGCATGTCTCTCTATTAACTCTCAAGTGTGGGTTACTCTAGAAGTACTTTCCTGGTAGCTCTCTTTATTTCTTTAGTTTAAGATTGATGTTCATAAAGAGAGATTGGAAATACAGAACAGCCTGGCAAAATAATCTCCATATTACTTAAGAGCCCTAAGAATGCCACAGCTCCAAAAAAGCAAAAGATAACCGTTTTATTTATTTTTGCTTTTATGGGTCACACCCAGCAGTGCTCAGGGTGTGAGCCAGCGCACTCCTGGCTGTACTCTCAGGAATTAGTCCTGGCAGTACTCAGGGATGCTATTATCACAGCTGGAGGCAGTTTTATGCAGTACTGGTCAATAACCATGCTGATTTGTATTGGAGCTTTTTTTCAATTGTTACAGAATTTATAGATGTTGCGTTATTTTACTGTTTATAGTTTTTAGTATTTTCAGATTTCTATATAAACATTTCAGTGTAAAACAACACTTTTTTGTCTTAGAATATGATTCTGTTTTTTTGTAAACTATTACTAATGTTAATAACTTTACAATAAAAATAATTAGGGGGTACTGTCATCAACTTACTGGTAGTGAGGAATGATTTGATCTCAGTATTTTTAAAGTTTTGGTCTGTTAAGATTGTTTTTATTTTTATTGCTTTAAGCCTCAGCAGGTAGAACAGATGGAAATACCTCCTGTGGAGCTGCCCCCAGAAGAGCCTACGAATATCTGTCAGTTAATTCCAGAGTTAGAGCTTCTACCAGAAAAAGAGAAGGAAAAAGAAAAGGAGAAAGAAGAGGAAGAGGAGGAGGAGGTAAGAAACTAAAAAAGATAGGGTTGAATTTTCATTCCAGGTTTCACAAAACTCTTCAGCTACTTTTTTGACTTTTTATATTGAAATTAACTGATGATGAGCGTCAAAGAGTGACAATCGTTTAAACATAAGCAGAATTAAACCACAGTTTTTAGGGATCTAAATAAGTAGTTTCCAGCCACCAAGCCATGAAACTCACCTCAGAAGTTTCTTGCCAGTCCAAGAAAAAGGATTTTTTTTGTTTTGTTTTGTTTTTTCTTTTTTTGTTTTTTTTGGGTCACACCCATCAATGCTCAGGGATTATTCCTGGCTTTTTACTCAGGAATTAATCCTGGCAGTACTTGGGAGACAATATAGGGTGCCGGAAAACAACCCAGGTCAGCCATGCGCATGGCAAACGCCCTCCCCACTGTGCTACACAGTGGTTTTTAACCACCAGTCTGCAGGTGTGAAAGGGTTGGAAAACATTGATCTAGATGATTGTTGAGTACATTTTATGCTGCACAGCTCATTGCTTCCCATTTGCATGAGCTCTTTTAATTAGACACACTACGTCGGCTAAAGAGTGACCAACATTTAAATGACTTTTAAGAAAGGAGTTGGGCCAGGTGTTTTGAGAGCCGGTGCTGGGGCGGCTTCCCCCATCCCGCCTTGCCCCACAGAGGCCTCGAGGAATCACCCAGAACTACTGTTTGGGCTCTAGGCGCCCAAAGCCAGGTATTCAGGAGCAGGGCGGCCTTCCTGCCTGCCCGCCCTGCACTAGACTAATGGGTGAGTGGCTTGGGGACAAGTTTGGTCCCTTGGCTTGTTCCTTCGCCAAGCCCCCAGAAGTCAGAAAACCTTGTGCAACACAACCACAGCCATCCCCAAGGTCCGGACCCCACAGCGGGACACAGCCGATTCCAGTAGCGCCCCACGATATCTCAAAACCTAGTATACCACAAACTTGTGGCAGTCAGAGGCTGGTAGGACAGAGAAGAGAACAGAGTGTTGATAATCTTTGAGAATGATGGTGCTATCCAGGAACTGAACAGTGAATATAGCAAAAAGGTACACATGATACAAAAAGGTACACATACTCTACATGTATGTATTGCAATCCACAAAGTGTACGAGAGGGAAGCGAGATGGAGAGAGAGAGAGATAGGAGAGAAAGGGAGATAACCTGCCATGAAGGCAGGATTGGGGAGGGAAGTGGGGACATTGGTGGTGGGAGGGGGGGGTGAAGGGGTGGAGGGATGGTGCTGTAACACTGTATCACTGAAACCCAATCGTGAGCATCTTGTCATTGTGTATCTCACAACGGTATAATAAAATATAAAAAAGGAGTTGGGGTGGAGTGTTAATACAGCGGGTAGGGCATTTGCCTTGCACACAGCCCACCCGGTTCGATCCCTGGCATCCCTGTATGGGCCTCCAAGTAACACCAAGAGTAATTCCTGAGCACAGAGCTAAGAGTAACCCCTGAGCATTGCCAGCATGTGACCCAAAAAAAAAAAAAAAAAATATATGAAAGGAGTGGGGACCAGGGAGAGAGCTCAGAGGGCTGAAAAAGCACCCTGCCAGGAGTAGCCGCTAATTACCACTGTTTGTCACCCCAAAACAGACCAAACATAAAGATGCTGTAGGAATGAGTATCCTTTTCCTAGGGCATGCTTTGCCCTGGGTTTTGTTTTTATTTCTCCTTAACGATTATAGGTTTGTTTTTCTCTTGGATCTTTGATATTGTTGCTTAAGACTAGGGATCTGTTCTGATGCACTGTTAAATACTGTTTAGATTTTAATTATTTTTGTGTTTTGGGACTACCCAGCAATGATCAGGAGCCACTCCCCAGCTCTGCGTGGTGCTAGGAATCAAATCTTGTATAGCTTGTATGTTGCTTAGCCTATATCTCTGTTGCTCCAAGTACTATGTTTAGACCTTCAGACAGGTCTTCAATTTGCATGAGAGCTTTGGGGGATGGGAAGTTGAGCCACACTCAGCAGAGCTCAGCACTTACTCTTGGTGAAGGGGACTAGAGGCATGCCAGGGAGCCAACCTAGGTTGGCCATGTGCAAAGCAGATGCCCTACCCCACCATCGTTCATTTTTAAAACAAACGACTGTGCTAGTCTGCAAGATTTTAGGACTGGCAAGAAAGAGATTAGGAGTCTACCAGAATATAAATCACATCGTAAGAAGTGATAGTTGATATATATCCCAGCATAAACTTTCATCTACATTAATAGTTCATGAAGCATGCTCTTGAAGCATACTCTTTAGATTCATAATTTACTTTGGAATAATAATGTAGAATCATATTTAAACGTTAGCTTGCAGGTAGATTCAGTACTTACTAGTTTCTAGATGAATTTTTGCATAACATTTAGTGCATTTGTCTATTAGAATATACAGATTTTTCCGTTTTCTAAATTTAGGATGAGGATGCCACAGGGGGTGATCAGGATCAAGAAGAAAGAAGATGGAACAAGAGGACTCAGCAGATGCTGCATGGTCTTCAGGTATGCTTACAGGGACAAATGGCTTGCTGGTTGCTACCTCAGAAAACAGTTAATGCTGTGACCAGTAAGTTAGGACAAAACTAAGCCTGGGGAGCATCTCAGGGCACCTTTCTCATGGGGTTATCCTGCAGGCAGCACTTTGGTGATGGTTTATGAAGCATCTTTATCTTTTATCTTCTGACTTTTGGCTGAGTAAATTTGTCAGATTGTTACATAGTGTCATCTGTCTCTTACCTTTGGCCTTAATCAGGCACAGTGAATTATTTTGTGTATCTGCAAAGTTTCCTAAAATTAAAAGGATAGTTGTTTAAGCATACTTTTTGAACCAATTTGCTCATTTCTTGAGCCTTTGTTTCATTTTAAACAAAATACCCTTTTCTTTTTTGGATTAATGTGGAAGTCACATCCACAGAAGTCCAAGCCACAACAGAATGTATCATTTACTTTTTCCATCATTATCCTTTAAAAACTATACTCTAGGGCCAGGGAGGTGACAGAAAGAGCTGGAATTTGCTGTTTTCTGGAGGCCTGGAGATCAATCCTCACTACTGCTTGTGTCCATTTCCCCAACAAAAGCAAAATACTAATCTGAAAGACATAGTATATTCATTTCAGTTCTTTTTTTTTATTTCAGCGAGCTCTTGCTAAAACTGGAGCTGAATCTATAAGTTTGCTGGAACTATGTCGAAACACAAACAGAAAACAAGCTGCCGCAAAGTTCTACAGCTTCTTGGTTCTCAAAAAGCAACAAGCGATTGAGCTGATGCAGGAAGAACCATACAGTGACATAATCGCGACCCCTGGACCAAGGTTCCATATTATTTGAGCGGATAGAAGCATTATAGCTAGTGTTCGTTTCACTAGTGTGTACAAATTGCCCCCATGTGTAGGGCACACAAAACCCTCGGGAAAAGTTTAGCTTTTTGTCTTGTACAAAGTCACTGCGTTTCTCTTTTTTTTTCCCTCCAGTATTTTATCAATTTCATCTTTAAGGGATTTGCTTATTTGGATTGTTTGTGATGAAAAAAACAAGCACCCTTCAGGTCCAGAATATTTTAACAGTTCAGAACTAGTGTGTGTGCAATATAAGCACATGTAATAATGTTGATTAGCAGTCAAAAGTTGGGATTTTTTAAATCATTGTAAGAACTACACTGCGCTAAGTCTTTGTAGACATTCTTTTCCTCTGAGTAACACCGGCAGGGCAGTCTTCTAACCACTGTTCTTCGGGAGAGTAGCCCAAACTACAGAGGTCCTTTTAAAATACAACTTTTAAAGTATAATTCCTTAATGACCAGGGTGGGGTGGGGTGGGGGCTGTGGGAGACTATATTGTAACTGAAAACCCTCAGCTACAATGGACTTAATTTTAAATTGCTCTACTTTGTAAATCATTCCATTTGAAACTTATAATTAACCTTGCAGTCCTGAATACTGTTTTAGTACAGCTCTAAAAATGGGCAGATAATGACTTTTTAGAATAGAGTGACTATAAGAAGCAACTTTCCAGGAGCTATAAATCAAAGATTTTTTAATGTCAGATATACTGAATACTCAAATCATGAAAATAGAAATTGCTAGCCAACTGAAGGACAAACTGACGGGGAACTAGAACCTGGCTAACTTAGCCTTTAAGCAGACAGTGCTGTAAAAACTAATGGCTTCTCTGATATTTATTGTAAGTTTTTAGTAGTGATCTCTTATCAATTCTGCACACTCCTGTGTTTGAAACTTTAATAGCTTTGCCACAAATCCTATATCCCGTTTCCTGTAATTTAAATGAAGAAAAAAAAACCCAAATAAAGGCTTTATTATTAACGGACCAGATAGCACCAGAAATTATGTGACTATGATTTTCAAACCATGTCTTACCTTTTTAGGGCAGAATTACTCACACTGAAAGTTCTAGCTAAGTGTTGGCACTTTTGTGGGGGGAAAGATATCACTTTTGAAACAGCCTTTGGTGTATACCCGTAATTTAAAATTATGTGATATGTTTTAAATTTGTGAACTCGTAATTAATGTTTTGATTATTCCGTTTCTTGAGAATGGTAAATGTATAAAATTGCTGTTGCAGCTTTATTTTCAATATAATGTGCCTGTAAACCACGGATTTTTCTCCCTTTGTAAAAAGACATTGTAGATAATTGAATGTTTGATTATAGAAAGGTCATTAGTTACTTGTTACACATTTTGTTAGTCTGGTTTTTGTTGCTTATCGGGTTTAATATTGTTCTTGAAAATAGTTGATGCTATGTTATGTATAACTTTTCTAATAAAAGTTGTGTTATAAGCTGTATATTTTGGAGTATTGCTTATTCATTTGTATTCCCCAGGAAAACATAGATGGAAAAATGGTAATAAAACCTCATCTAGAGGCTTTATTAAGTTTGGAAATCTCTGAGTTAGCCCCAGAGTAAGCCTTAACTAGAAGGTGAATGAGGTTCAGAGCAAAGACAGACTTGAAAAGGAGGTAATTAAGAGACAAGGGTAGAGTGATTGAAAAGAAATGGCTAAAGCAAAGAGAAATGTAAGTCTACTATTTGTGTGTTCAAGATAAAGCAAATCCAAGACACTGGAGAGGGGGAGTAAGAGGCTCCCAACCTTGCTAGACAGCAAAGTTGCAGTTACAGAGGGAGCATTTTATAATGTTAGGCCAGAGAGAGCATGGGGTTAAGGTGCATGCCTTGAATGCTGCCCACCCTAATGTTTCCCCAGTACAAGGTCTGCCAAGCACTGCCAGGAGCTAGGCCCCAAACGAGCTGGGTGTGACCCACCCCCACCCCACAAATGGAAGGGATTGTTCCTCCACTAGTATCTACCATGAATGCTTCTGGGTGCCATCTTTGTGACTTATAGAGTAATCCGTGACATGGCTGCTGCCACAACTCAAGTTTTAAAAAGGTCAAAAGCCAAATACCTGCAATTAGTAATTTCAGTAATTGCAAGAATTAATGATACCTCCCAAAAAAAGTTTTTTTAACAATATATTAAATTTTGAACTCCGCACCGGCCATTAGGTAAAATTCGCTGCCTGGTTTCCTAAGGTGCTGA
Source organism: Cryptotis parvus (assembly GCA_021461705.1). Lineage (NCBI taxonomy): Eukaryota > Metazoa > Chordata > Mammalia > Eulipotyphla > Soricidae > Cryptotis > Cryptotis parvus. The sequence goes on along the minus strand of JAJIBD010013330.1, from coordinate 12,800 downwards.
CTAATCTGGTCAGAACAGAGGCTCTTGGACCATTATTATTCAACTCCTTGGAGCCTGTCAGTACAAAGCATCTCAGAAAAATGACAAAACGTTTTCAACCAGGAACTTGGCACAAAGCATATAAAAGGTTTATTTCCGACACATAGCCAAGACTTGAGAATTGGGGTTGAAGCTGGGAGGGCATTTTCCTTGCATGGGGTCAACTTTGGTTCCAGGAGCTGGGAGGGCATTTTCCTTACATGGGGTCAAAAGTTAAAAAAGTTACATCATGATGTCATAAGACTCTTCCCCTCCTTTCAACAAAGACCATACCCTAGTCCACAGGCTTCGTGTACATATTCCCCAAGATTTACCTGCATGTGTTCTAAGCTGCTGCCTAAGTGGCCTGTTTCTGGCTGTTGACCCAGTTCCTCTGCTTACACTGAAAGGTCTCAATACACCCCAAATATTGGGTACCACTGAAAATAAAATGGGGTCTGGTGGCATAGTAGAGGATTGAGCCTTGTAAGTCAATTCTAGTCGATCAGTGGCATGATTTCTGGTATCCCCCAAGAATTGCCGAATGCAGACCTGGGGACCCCTGAGCACTGCCGGTATGGCCCAACTGACGTCTCATACCTCAAAATCCGAACTGTGCTGTATTCTTGGCCCCAGCGCTGAACTGCTTGCATGGTTGACTGAAAATCATTGGAAGGGGCCCTCCAGGGTCTCCTGAGCACTGCTTGGAGGCTCCTTAAAAAAAGAAGGGGGGGGGGGGAACAAGAGAAATAGTTCAAATGGCTGAATGCATGCTCTGCATTCAGAAGGTCCAGGTTTGTCCTCTGGCACTTCATTGTCCCCAGAACAACCCCCCTAAGCACAGGCCTGGGAGTAGCACCTGAGAACTCCCAGGTGGTCCAACCCCTCAAAAAAAGATTAAAAATAGGGTCTGCTTGAGCAGTTATAAAGGTTTAAGACGCTATCAAAAGCTAAAGCAAGATTGAATAATAAGCATTTATTTCCTTATTAGGTTACTCATTCAATACTGGGAGATGCAGCTGTTTCACTGAATGCCTGAGATCACTAATAGCCAGGAGTATGCTCTGAGCACTGCTGGCTGAAACCTCAGAAACCCCCAAAAAAGAAGAAAAAAGGCCCTCTTAGCATGCCTTAGCATCTTATGTTCATGGTGTGTCCACTAAACACACCCTCATTTAAGGAATACATGCCTAATGACGACTCCTTCCCGTTCTCTGGTCCTCATTTCCCTCCTGTCATGATAGCAAAGGCTCAGGCAATGACTAAATACAGGAGTGGTCAGGTGTCTGCACTGGCTCTCTAACTGGTGTTTCAGACAAAGGACCCAGCATTGCCACCGTTGGGGGTGTCAGGAGAGATTAGGGCCCGTATTCTTACATGTACATTCCTGGTTTTTAAATGTGAGCCATGATTCATCTCAACATTTTGCAGCCGACTGATATAGCTCATGAGCCTCCGCTTTGTGGCTTCCCTTGAACTGAATGCAAAGCCTGTCGGGATAGTAAGGTTGTATCAGAACAGCAAGACTCCCTGAGCTCTCAGTCACTGTTTCAAAGAACATGAGATGGATGCTACCTCTTTAAAGAACGCAGTCTTCGTTGTTCCCAAGTCCTTTATTTGGTTCTTCAGGACCTCAGGGAGAATTCTTCCCTGACATTATGCTTCAGGCATGAAACATAATGGTTTGAAGTCTGAATTAAGCATTCAGGCTTAATACCGTGTCTGAACGCATATACAAGAATTGTGCAAGTGTGTTACCTAACGTAAATCCGAGAATCGGAGAATGAAAGTTTAAACCAGAAACCAACGTCTCATCTCAAATCTCTCTAACCAAACACTGGGGATTCATAGATGTTGTGAAGGCAAGAGTTGTATGGTGGGTTGTAAATCTGTACACTGGAAATTTGGCCCTGGAATCACCATTTTAAATAAACATTCTTGTGGGTCTACATCAGGCAATTTTTAGCTGACATTTTCAGCTATTGCAATTTAGCCTTATCCTCTGAGTCGCCATCTTAAACAACTGTCCAGACTTTGGAGCCCAGCTGATGGGAGGGAGATTCTAACACCACCAACTATTATTTATGTTCTAGGAGTAAGTGACTATCGTTGGCCAAAAGCTGTTCAACTGGAAAATTCCCTTATTAATCAAAGATTAAATGAAGCTCTCCAAGTTGAGCAAAGGGGTGCAGTATTATTTCCAAAATGCGTCATCGGGCCAAAGGGGTTCTCATATCCCATTCTAACTCACCATGTGGCTTATTTTCTGTGTACTAGACATATGCTATATATTAAATTTTACATTTTCCTCTTTCCTGCCATCATAAATCTACTCAAACCTTAACACTGCCTGCCAGTTTCATGACAGGCCAGTTGTCCCATACTTGCGGTCCCCCTCACCCCTGGAAGGAGACATTAGCATTATCTGGACAAACATCCCTTTCTACCTACAAGCACTGAGTTCTGACTTCCTCTCCTTGACACTGTCAACAAGGCTCCTGGCTCACAGCAAGGGCAGCAGCTTTAAAATGCCAAATGTAGTTCCGATCTCCCTGGATTTGGTTTCTTTTGAAACTTCCTCTCAAAGTTCTGAGTTTCTCTGGCTGTGTCTGAGTTTTTTCCATGCCTCTCATGTTCTATCTTATTTTCTATCTCTTCCTGTCAAATGTGGGTGATCCCCAGGGTCCCATCATATCACTGCCTGTTATACTCTTAATATAAATGAAATGAAATCGGTGGAATGGAGAAAACATCTTCATGCAGCTACACCATAAACACAAATGTTAATTTATGTTTCGGACATTTCTGCTGACTAAATTCCAAACAGAAGTTCTATCCATGTCAACGGAACCTTAGAAAAGCAAAGTGGTGGCTGGAAATCATCTGCTGCTTGCTAGAGGTTTCCTCCTAGGGAGAAAAATATTACAGTATCTTTTTCTTAATTTTTCTGTTAGGTGGGAGAAATGAATTAAAGAGAAATCTAAGAAATGTGAGCCACATGAAAGAAAAAATAATGCAGAACAGTATGGAAAGGACAACAACTAGTTGGGAGCTCTTGAATTATAATTCTTCGCAAAGCAAATTTTATTTATGAAGAAAACACCAGAAAAAAGCAACTGTATACATTTTGGTGAAACTAATCATTCTTTGAAATATTTTAATTCTGTAAATTGTCTTCCTGATACTAATTACAAGAGAACCCCTCTTCCCTGGGTCAGTGGATCTAGTTGGCTTTCAGTTACAGTGCCATGCCCTAGCACCTTCTATTGTAAACTTGAGTCAGTTCTGGTTCAGAGGTTAGTCTAAAAATAAGGAGGAAATCACCAATTAAGTAAAGGGCCCTAAAGTGTGGGGACAAGGAAGTTATCTTTCTCCACATCTTTGTGGAGGAAGATGAATCTGCAGAAGAAAGTATCCATTCTTCCAAGAGCACAAGAAAAACTTATGTGCAGAATTAACTTACAAAAAAAAAATTTTAAGTGCAGAAAAAGGAGGCAATGACCAAGTAGCATAAAATTCTGATTTTGAGACCTAGTTTTACCCAATATCTTTTTTGTGATGAGAGACCCAACAAACTCCTCCTTTCTTAAGCTAATTTGAGTTGTGTTTCCTCATTGGCAGCCTAAAACCACATGACTTGAAACTCCACAATAACTATTAAATAAACTCATCTTACTCGAGCCCAATTACCATCCTCAGCTGTCAACTCTTAAATGCTTCAAAACTTTACCAGAGATAGTGTTGTCATGAGAGGGCCATGGAAGAGAAAGAAAAGGGGCTTGAAGAAAATAAATGGACCTCAGGGATAACGAAACAAGATGAAAAATCACCACTCACAATGACCTGACAGAAGAAACAGGAAATAGATAAATGGGAGACTTTTGGCAGTCAGGAAAGAAAATGAAAGGATAAGAGAGATGACAAAGAACAGTAAGAGCAGTATTACCTGAAACACTCCTAGGAGCAAGAACTCAAAAAAATGTCTTTGGGGTTGTCAGTGACTATCTTTTGGAAATATATATATATATTTTAGTTCATCATAGGAAAGAAAAAAGAGTGATGAGCAACCACCAGGCGGCACATTAAAATGAAAAGTGAGTTGTGAGGAGAATTACTTCTTCACAGAAGCACAGCCCCATTACTTTTAAATTTTGATATTTGATCAAAAGTCCATTAGGATAGCACAAATTTACTCTCACACTGAAGCTACACTATCTGCCTGCAGCTTTCCCAAAGGATCATATTGTAAAATGTATCAGGGCAATTAGGTTCTAATGCTTGCTTGCTTTTTTGGCATAAGTCTAAATTCCTTAACAAGCTGTCGATCTCATTTTCCAATGCTCACCTAAAGTTTTTCTTCCCAACTTTTGCATTTGCTTGATAATATTTTCCAGAATCTCATCAATCAACCTGCTCCAGACCAAAACTTCGCTTTCAAATTCAGCACCCTCATTCCCAGCCAGAGCGAGCATGATACACATCTGTGAATCACTGTATCACTGTATCACTGTCTTCCCGTTCATCATCTATTTGCTCGAGCGGGCCCCAGTAACATCTCCATATGTCCTGCCTCATGCTAGTAGAGCCCAAGGGCATCTGCTTGCTCCAGGAACATAAAGAGCCTCAATCCATTCCGAATGAGGTCTATAATTGTTACTGGTATTTGGCATATCAAATACAACACGGGTAGCTTGCCAGGCTCTGCCGTGCAGGTAGCATACTCTTGTAGTCATCTCTAAGTCCAGAATTTATTGATGAACCGCACGGCCGCAAGCGGCCGTGCAAACCGGGCTGTGATAGGCTGGTCTGCTGGGTGGAGTTCTGATGAGAGAGAAGTCCGGATGTGGAAAATGGAGGCCCTCATGGAGTGGGGGGGTCGTCTGGCTTGTTGTGAGGCTCTGCTGGGGTGGCGTGCCAGGGCTAGAACCCACCATCCCTACTGGGCGCCTCGAGAGCCGCTGGGCACAGGGAGAGCAAGTAGCAGCTCTGTACTTAGATTTCACAGATCTATTCACATCTGTGAATAGGCTGCCAAATTTTTCAGGAAGTGCATAAGTATCTATCTGATCTGTTTAATATATATATATAATATATTACATATTACACATTATATTTTATATTATATATTTTATATTATATATATATTATTTTTGCTTTTTGGGTCACACCCGGCAATGCTCAGGGGTTACTCCTGCCTCTTTGCTCAGGAATTACTCCTGGAGATGCTCGGGGGACCATCTGGGATGCCGGGATTGAACCCGGTCGGCCGCATGCAAGGCAAACGCCCTCCCCACTGTGCTATCGCTCCAGCCCCTGTTTACAATATTTTAACTGGAGAGGAAGACCCTCTTGAGAGACAAGGGGACATGACCTAGTGGAGTTACCAACAATTTCTGCGGTATTCTAACAACAGATGCTCCACCAACACTACCAAATTAATTTGGCGTGAAAAGAAGCTTCAAATGCGGGACTGGAGTGATAGTTGGGATTTGGTAGAGCAGGGCCGGTGAGTGAGTCAACATCTTATCCAAGCTATTTTTTTTTTTTTTTTTTTGCTATTTTTGGGGGTCACACCCGGCAATGCTCAGGGATTTCTCCTGGCTCTGCACTCAGGAATTACTCCTGGAGGTGCTCAGGGGACCATATGGGATGCGGGGGATCAAACCCGAGCCGGCATGAGCTGGCCGCATGCAAGGCAAATGCCCTACCCACTGGACTATCGCTCAGGCCCCTATCCAAGCTATTCTTAATATGTATGTTAGCTTAAACAATATTGCACGGGTCGTGACCCAGAGTGGGAGAGCAATATTGTATTGAATATATGGGCAGCCTGTGAGCGTACTTAGAGCTGCCCAGGTAACCCTAAAGCTTGGACGGTCCACATGGGTTTATCTCCTTATGTGTTTGTTTCTGCCATTCTCTGCACCCAACCTCCACTGGACAGAGGTCTAAGAAGTCAATAGGATTGGCATTAGACAATGCTGAGTATAGTTTGTTTCCAAGTTAACATTGAAGAATTTCATACCTAGTGACTTCCCTCAGGGTGAAAAAGATCACACCTACCCTGTGCACAGAAGGTAAACTCTGACTTCATGGGTGTATGTCTGGCAGGCAATGAATTCATTGTAGGGACTCTGACCAGTGCCCTCCACAAGAGCTATGTCCTTTCAGTGTTATCCTCCTCCCACTTTTAATTCTATTGCACACACTTGCTCGAACAGTTGGGACCTCTAACAGGAGAACTGACTTGAACAGGATATTTACTGAACACAACGGACATAGTAATAACATGTTGGCTTAGCAGCAAACAGTGGTTCAAACTGAAATGATGGCATCAATGTATTGAGGAATGTTGAGACCTAACGTTGGAATAAGGATTAAGTTGGGAAACAGAGATAACAGGGGGGTTAAGGCACTTGCCTTGCATGCAGCTAACCCAGGTTTGATTCTTAACACTACATAAGAGCCACACTGGGAGTGATCCCTAACCAGAGGGAGAGAGGAATATGCTCTGAACACCACTAAGTGTGCCCCCGCCCCTGCAAAACACACACACACACACACACACACACACACACACACAGAAAGAGAGAGAGAAAAAGTAAGGGAAAAATTGGGTGGAGGGAGGCTTAAAAAGTTTTTCAAAAGGGACTAGAGGATAAGGCACTTGCCTTATCCAGGTTTGATTGCTGAGATCCCATGTAGTAAGTAGCTGAGCTCCACCAAGATGGAATCCTGTGAACAGTCAGAAACAAGCCTTGAGCACTGCCTGATACAGCAAGCACCCTAACTGCTGTACTGTCACTCAGGCCTCTAGTTACTATTTTTAAAATTCTATTTTTAAATTAACTTTAGGACAAATATAAGCGTATAACATTAAACCAATATTAACTACATGGCAACTTGTCTAATAAAATTTGTCATTCAATTTCTAAATTCTAACAACCAGCCTCATTACTTTGTGGGGCTCTCTCAGAGGGGTGGGTAGAATATTCACGATAATTTGGAGGTAAATTGCGGCCACACAGTGGCTGCGCCGCAACAGGGAAAGCTGGTTTCTGTTCTGCCAGGTGTATCTGTGTCTTAGGCTCAAGCATTCCTGGGCTTGAAATACTCTCCTCTGAAGGGCGGCCGTGGGTCCTTGTAGGCTGGGTTTCTGACAAGCTGGGCTGGAGACTGGATTAATCTTCTGGATGGAGATCTTACGAGTGTGGATTGTGAAGATCGCTACCAGCAAGGTGTGGGGGTTTCTCTAGGCTATTCCGAGGCTCCATCGGGATGGTGGACTCGGTTCGGAAGTTGCTCTCTGGTCCAAAGGACACGAGAGCTAAAAGGACAAAGAACCTCCGGCTCCGGGCACATCTCTTTGACTCCACCGTTCTCCCTGCATTAACATACACCTCAGAGACCTGGGCCCTACGAAAGCAGGATGAGAATGCTATTCAGGTCTCCCCAGAGAGGAATCGAAAGAGCTATGCTTGGAATATCACGCCTCACTCAAGTGAGAGAAGGAATCCGGAGTTCTGACCTCCGTCGCTATTCCAGAATCAGGGACGCTGTCTCGTTTGCCAAGGCATCCAAAATCAGATGGGCTGGACATGTAATGCAATTTGGAGACAACTGCTGGACTAGAGCCGTTACCAACTGGATCCCATGGGATGTCAAAAGATCACATGGCAGCCCACCTACAAGATGGTGGCAGACTTCCTTGTCAAGACCCTGAAGGAACGGTTTGAGGCTCTTCATATTCCTGAATCAACCAGATGCCATTGGGCTACATTGGCACGTAATAGGGTCCAATGGAAATGTTACTGGTGCCTTGTCGGGCGCTCCGCGGGGTCCCCGACAGTGCCGGAAGCGAAGTTCCCTTCTACCTCCGAAGCCGGGCGAGGAATGGATGAACACTCAGGAATCCGATGCGGTTTTAAAAGGCTTTACTTATCACAGGTTCAGGCATACAAATCAGCAAAAAGGAAAAACCCGATGCTTAGGATTCCAGGCTAGAACCCCAGCCACGTGTAGGCCAAGATGGCAACCACCACGTGTAAAAAACTTCCAAGGGGAATAAACGCTCACAAGGCGAGATCCCACAGGGAAGAAGAAGGCCAAAAGCCAAAAGCCAAAAGCCGCAGGAGCCAAAAGCTGAAGGCTGAGGAACCAAAAGGCAAAAGGTGAAGGGGCCTCAAGTCAGCCCCTTATATACACCAAAGTAACCCAATCGGGAGGTTGTCATGCCAACAAAGAACCCTAAACAGAGTGTAGTGCCACACCCTATTGTAGGTATAAACAAAGGTTACACCAAGGACTAATCCCGAGATTATCTCTTATGTAAAACACTGGAGAGAGAGGGGGCTGATATAAAGTAATACATCTTAACTTCATGAGCTTCATGTAATCTAGATGGTACCCACAAGGTCCTTATTATTATCTGCACCAGTGTGATTCTGAGTATCTTGTTCTCATGTACTGAAAGGGTCATACTCGCCTGCTTAGAGCAAACTAGTATGATCCTTCCTATAGTCTTCCTTTAGTCTCAGCGTAGCCAGGGTGGTAGTCTCCTGGTAAATTCTAACTGTCCCACGCTGGGTGCAGTGGGTATAAAGAGGAGCTGTGCCCAATCTAGAAAACATAGAAGTCTTAGTAGATGTATAAGTCAGAAGTTATTCAATCAAGGTGACTTCTGTAAGTGCCACACCCTCTAGAAGTGTTTACATAGAAGAGAGGTCTCATTAGAATGAACCTTGACTTAAATAAGATTAAGCTGGGAGTGAGCAAAACAACAAAACTCCCAGATTAGCTAAACATGTCCTCCAACAGTGCCTGATCAAGCAAATCGATGAATAACGGGATTCAAGTGATCAAGTGAACAACGAGCCTCTCCGAGACAAAGCTGAGTGATAAAATGAGTGACAAGACCTGGTATTCCACTCAGAACTGCATATAGCATCTGTTTTCCTGTGATTCAGGTGTTTGTCCCTGGACCAAGCTTAGTCTGTTGACCCTCTTTCTCCTTAGAACATTGAAAAAAATCCCCTGCTTATGGCTCAAAAGTATCAATATTATCAAAAAGACAATACTCCCTAAAGCATGATGATCCGTGAAGTCCCTAGAAAGACACCCATAACATTTTTCAAAGATTTGAAGTTTCATTTTCCCCAACTTCAAACTGTACACAAAGCAGTAGTAATTAAAACTGCATGGTACTGTAATAAAAACAGACACTCCCTCAGTTCAGTGGAATAGAATTGAAAATTCAGAGAATCAGACAGATTCTCAAGTGTATGGCCAGTTAATCTTCAAAAAAGGTGCAAAAAGTATCAAATGGAGGACAGAAAGCCTCTTCAACAAGTGGCAACTAAAAAAAGTAATAATTATTAAAAAATAAAAGCAAAGCACCCTTCTCCTCAACCCCCAAATGGTGTTGGCAAAACTGGTTGGCTACATGCAAACAGAGAAGAGGAGGGAGGGAGGGGAGGGGGGAGGGGAGGGGGAGGGGGAGGGGGGGGGGGGGGGGGGGGGGGGGGGGGGGGGGGGGGGGGGGGGGGGAGGGGGGGAGGGGGGGGGGGGGGGGGGGGGGGGGGGGGGGGGGGGGGGGGGGGGGGGGGGGGGGGGGGGAGGGGGGGGAGGGGAGGGAGGGGAGGGGAGGGAGGGGAGGGGAGGGGAGGGAGGGAGGAGGGGAGGGGAGGGGAGGGGAGGAGGAGAGAGAGAGGAGAGGAGAGGAGAGGAGAGGAGAGGAGAGGAGAGGAGAGGAGAGGAGAGGGAGAGGAGAGGAGAGGAGAGGAGAGGAGAGGAGGAGAGGAGAGGAGAGGAGAGGAGAGGAGAGGAGAGGAGAGGAGAGGAGGAGGAGAGAGGAGAGGAGAGGAGAGGAGAGGAGAGGAGAGGAGAGGAGAGGAGAAAAAGTGAACTGAGGACTTGCTCTTCAAACCTGATCTCCTTTTACAGTCCTTGTGTTGGTGTCTCTTTGCTTCCTTATTTCCCCTGGGAAGCCTATGTTCTTTCTCAAACATGCATTTATCTCTCTCCCTCAAATCTTTCTAATAAGTTTCAATAAAACTGTTTGCTTCACACACACACACACACACACACACACACACACACACACACACACACTGGAACTCAGACCCCTTCCTAATGCCATGCACAAAAGTCAAATCAAAATGGATTAAAGGTCTTTATATAAGACTTCAATTCATAAGGTACACACAGGAAAATATAGGCAGAAATCTGCATGACATTGAAACTAGAGACATCTTTAAGGGTACAATGTCTTTGGCCAAGCAAGTGGAAGGAAGCTAAACAAATGGAATCACATTAAACTAAGACCCTTCTGCACCTCAAAAGAAATGATGACCAAATTACAAAGACAGTCCAGAGACTGGAAGAAATTATTTGCCCCAATAAAGGGTTAAGATCTAAGATGCATTTTAAAAAAAAAAAAAAAAGCACTGGTAGAACTTCATAAGAAAAAACTTCAGAAAAAAAACTTCAAACCCCATAAAAAAAATGGGAGAAAGAGATGAACAGAAACTTCCTCAAAGAAATACAAATGACCAAAAGACATATGAAAAAAATGTTCTGCATCACTAATCTTCAAGGCAATGAAAATCAAAACAACAATGAGATATTATCTCACACCACAGAGACTGGCACACATCAAAAAGAACAAGAAGTTGGCATGGATGTGGGGGGGGGGGGAAGGACCCTCATTCACTGCTGTTGAGAAAGTCAACTGGCCCAGCCCTTTTGTAAAACAATAAAGACATTCCTCAAAAAAACTAGGAATCAAGCTTCCATCTGACCCAGTAATTTCACTTTTGAAATACACCCCAAGGACTTAAAATCACAATGCAGAAAAAGACATCTGCACTCTTATGTTCATTGCAACACTATTCACATTAGCCAAAATATGGAAACAAACTAAGTGCCCAAGAACTGATGACTGGATAAAGAAACTACAGTGCTGGGTGTGATGTAAAATAATAAATAAATAAATAAATACAAAGACAAACAACTCAGTGAAAGGTGGGAGAAAGGTGTTCTAAGCTAATAAAGAAAAAATTTTCAGGAAGAAAACTGCTTGTTTTTTTCTTTTTTGGGGTCATACCCAGCAATGCTCAGGGGTTACTCCTGGCTCTGTACTCAAGAATTACTCCTGGCAGTGCTCAGGGGACCATATAGGACGCTGGGGATCGAACCCGGTCAGCCACATGCAAAGCAAATGCCTTAACGGCTGTATGTATAGCAAATGCCATACCTGTTCCAGCCCCCCAAACTGCTATTCTTATGTCAGATAAAATAACTTTCAGTCTAGAAAGGTAAGAGATAAAGATGGATCTTATATAATGATCAATGGGTAAATCTATCAAGATATAATGAACATCAAATATATACATCTAAAAGATAAAAATGTATGAGCTTAGCATGGAGTACTTAAATGCACAAGTCGATTTTGAACAGACTAGGACATATTGAGAGCCGTTTAGTAATAGATCAACACACTACTTATAGTAAGGCAAAAATCATCCAGATGAAAGCAGCAAGTGATGAGACTTAAGATACTTACAGAACTTTCTGTCACAACCAAAACAACTACAGATTCAACACAGCCCCTATCAAAATAATCTCCATAATACCTGCATTTCTAGTAAAGAAGAAAACAGCAGCATCAATGGGGGAAAATAGCTTAAGGACAAGAGTAAACCCTTGACCACAAATAATTTCTCCCAGGCTCTGGACTTTGTTTTGTTCTTGTTAAGGACAAGGGTAAATACATAGTGCTAAGTCTCATGTATAATAAGAAAAACACAAATCTGAGGTCTGTCTCCTGCTGGCCAGTGAGGTACACAGACTGTACCTTCCTACGTGACTTTACTATGTAGAAAAACATTGTACTGTAACAGAATTTAGACACTGAATAAGACGCAGTCCAGGAAAGTGGTTCTTCAGAAAAAAAGCAGCATGTGAATCTTCTTATTTCTCTGCTCAGTTTCTTAAACTTCAAAGCAGAGGCAGGAATGGAACTTGATTGTTGACTTGAGATGGTTCTGGCAGTTAAACGAAATCCAGATGACTGGGGTACATAGTGAAACCTATGAGAACACTGAACACACATAGACACACAAACACACACACACATGCAGACTTCAGCACTCTCCATTCTAGGCACCAGTAGGTGAAGGAAAATGTAAAATATGAACCACAAGTACCAACATTTATATCAGTCCACAAAGACACAGAAGCAGTTATTATACTGATAGTCCCTATGTTGACTAACATAGAAAATGTTGCATAAGATGAACATATCTAAGATTTTTCTCACTCTAAGAGTAACATCATTATTGGTATGGAAAATAATTCACTAGATGAGACTAACAGACTCAGATACTAGGAAAGAAATCATAAATTTGAAGACATAGTGAAACGTACCCCAAACAAAATAGGAAAAAGACAGAAAAAAGCAAGAAAGGCAACACGTTCTCAGGGAAATTCAGGTACTATGATGCAAAAAGTAGAAATAGTAGGAAAGGCATGGAAATGGTAGAAAATTGTCAAAATTTTTCTCAAATTTCTTGAAGATCACAAATTTCAAAACACTCCAAATATAAGAAACAAGAATATTCATCTCCTCCCCCAAAAAAAGCATATCACAGTTAATTGTTTAAAACCTTGAAAATATTTTGAAATAGCAAAAATAGGGGCTGGGATATGATTCAGTGAATGCCTTGTATGTGCAGGAGACGTGGCTCTCCCTAGCACCTAGAAAAGTAAAATAAAATAGCCAA
>JAJIBD010013329.1:0-28707 GCA_021461705.1 Cryptotis parvus | reverse complement strand
CACTGGTTGTTCTTGCTCTTTTGGATACGTGCCAGTCTCTGTGGTGTGAGGTGATATCTCATTGTTGTTTGGATTTGCATCCCCCTTATGGTTATTGATGATGAGCATGCAAATGCAATTTTTAATCAATGAAAGTAGTGAGAAGTTCTCAGGTAATTAGTAAATTTCAGTCTTGGTAATCTTTGGCTTGTTACTACGTTTTAATTTTTCTTCATGGTGTGTGGATCCAGATAAATACAAACATACTGGATATTATGAGACATTTAATATTTTCCAGACTCTAATACTTACCAAGACTCAAAATGGGTTCAATCTTGTATTTCTTTTCTATATTATTTATCATGACTCCCATTCTGATTGAAATATTCTTTCTGGAAGGCAATAGTGATCACCTAGAGAAGTTCTATTTTACCAGGACTGATCTGTTGAAGGACATCATGTCAATTGTGGGAAAAGGAATTTCAATACTGTGTAATTAATATAAATTAGGGTTTTAGACCAAATTTGAGAAACAAGGAGTGGTGGCACCACAGCCTCAGGCAGGTCAAAAGAGAAGTCTCTGTGGCGATGGATGATTCTACAAGGCCCATGAGTTAGTGAATGTCATCTAATCTGTGAGCCACTGTAATTCTGAATTTAGCTGAGATCTTTTTCTTTTGTTTTTCTGGCACACTTGAAAATGCTGAGGGCTTACTTCTGGCTCTGCACTCAGGTAATACTTCTGGAGATGCTCACAAAGCCACACCAGATGCTGGATATCAAACTCGGGTCAGCTATGTGCAAGGCAAATGCTCTACCTGCTGTACTATGATACTAAATGCACAGACTATAAGTATTTTTAAATAATGTATAATGAATACAGATAGTAACAATTAACCAAAAGTACAATTTGCAATCCTGATCTCAAAATAAACTGATAAGCTGATGGCAATCAGCTAAAAATATCAGAAAATTTGTAACTGAAGAAATCAGTCACAAATATAGAATGATTCTTATATTAATTTTGGCTTTTAAGCCACACCTAGCAGTGCTCATGACTGACTCCTGGGTTTCTGCTCATGGATCACTCCTGGTGGGGTTCAGGCAACCTTCTGTGGCACCCGGGATTGAACACAGGCTGGCAGCTTGCAAGGCAAGGGCTTTACCCTGTTTCTCTCCCTGATCCAGAATATCACTTTAAAAAGAATATACCAATGTCATAGAGTTTAGATATTTCTAAGTCCCACTTATAATGAAGTATATATAAAGTGTTGACAATGGTGTCCACCTTTTGTCCAGAACTGTGAGTAAATGGCCATGCCATTGTCAAGAGCAACCCTAAGCTAAGAAGTCTAAATGTTCTTATTGAGCACTTATGGCTCCAGAGTGGACTTAGAAATTCTATGTTAATTAATTTATTTATTTTTTTTGCTAATACACCATGATAACAATTCTATTTAGAGCATACCTATTTCTCATTGCAAACTCAGACTGTACAGTTCAAATCATAATGTTGGAGCACATAATAAAAGCAGAACTGAACAAAAATGGGAGGTATTGAGCATAGAGGTCAAAAACAAGACTCAATAGGAAATGACTGATGATTCCTTCATTTTTATTCTTTATCACCATTGATCACTTGATCATTTGACATTCTATTATTCACCAAATTTGCTCGGGTGGGCGCCAGTAACATTTCCATTTGACCCTGTCAAGCACCAGTGTAGCCCAATGGCATCTGGTTCCTTCAGGAATATGAAGAGCCTCAAACCATTCCTTCAGGGTCTTTATGAAGAAGTCTGACTGTCGGGGCGTTGCGGGGTCCCGAAGTGTCAGGAGGGTTGTCTTCTACCTCCGGGGCGCCGGGAGAAAGATGAAAACTCACGAGTCCAGTGCAGTTCAAAAATGGCTTTTAATAGTACAAGCTCTTCCACAGCACTCCAATATAATGAACAAACTCAGCTCTGGTCGAACTTAGCCATCAAGAGCCTAAGCCTCCACCAGAGAGAGGATGTCCCCGGGCTGGTCCTCCCAGAAGGACAAAGGACAAAGAAAAGGCCAAAAGCCAAGCCGGGGCCAAAGCTGGGCTGAGGACCAAGGCAAGGTGAAGGGGCCTCAGTCAGCCCCTTATATACCAGTATCAATCGGGAGGGTTGTCATGTCAACAAAGAACCTAAACAGGTGTGGTGCCACCCTTATTGCAGGTATAAACAAAGATTATGCCAAGGACTAAGGAGATTATCTCTTATGTAAAACCTGGAGAGAGAGGGGCTGATATAAAGTATCATCTTAACTTCATGAGCTTCATGAAATCTAGATGGTACCAAGGTCCTTCTTATTTTATCTCACCAGGTGATTTGAGTATCTTGTTCGTGTACGAAGGGTCCTCGCCTGCTTAGGCAACTAGTATGATCCTTCCTATAGTCTTCTTTAGTCTCAGCGTGCCAGGGTGGTGTCTTGTAATTCTAACTGTCACGTTGGGTGCAGTGGGTAAGGGAGCTGTGCCCAATCTAGAAAACATGAGTCTTAGTAGATGTATAAGTCAGAGTTATTCAATCAAGGTGACTTCTGTGCTGCCCCCTCTAGCGTGTTTACATGAAGAGAGATCTCATTAGAATGAACCTTGGCTTAATAAGATTAAGCTGGGAGTGGGCAAAACAACAAAACTCCCAGATTAGCTAAACATGTCCTCCAACATCTGACCATCTTGTAGATGAGCACCACGTGATCTTTTGACATCCCATGGGATCTAGTCAGTACCGGCTTAGTCCAGCGGTAATATCCAAATCGCATTACATGTGCAGCCCATCTGATTTTTTGATGCCTTGGCAAGCGAGACAGCGTTCCTGACTCTGGAACATCGTCAGAGGTCGGAACTCTGGATTCCTTCTTTCACTTGAGTGAGGCGTGATATTCCAAGCACAGCTCTTTTGATTCCTCTTTGGGAGACCCAAAATGGCATTCTCATCCTGCTTTTAGTATGGCCCAGGTCTCTGAGGCATATGTTAATGCAGGGAGAACTGTGGAGTCAATGATATGTGCCTGGAGCAGGAGTTTCTTTGTCGTTTTAGCTATTTCTTCGATGCCTTTGAAGGCATTCCATGCCGCTCTCTTCCTCCTGCGCAGCTCAGGTTTTAGGTTGTTCACCATGTTGACTTCTCTACCTAGGTACACATAACTGCTGCATTCAGAGATGCTTGTTCCATTGAGAGTGAATGGGGCCTCTGTAACTAGTTCATTTCCCATGAACATAGTTTTGTTGAGATTCAGCTGTAGACCTATCTTTCTGCATTCTCAGTCAAAGTCAGCCAGCGTTTGTGCCGCTTGGCTAATGTTTGGTGTTATTAGAACGATGTCATCAGCGAAGCGGAGGTGATGTAGTTGCCGACCATCTATCTTCACTCCCATTCCTTCCCATTCTAATTGTCAATGATGTTCTCAAGGGTTGCTCTGAAGAGTTTTGGTGAAATGGTATCACCCTGCTGAACCCCTCTTTTGACATCAATGATCACTTCCTTATAGAACGGTGAGATCCTGGTGGTGAATCTGTAATACAGCTCACGAAGGATCTTGATGTATTGGGTTTGAATGCCCTGTTTGGCTAGGGCTTCGATGACCACTCAGTCTCCACAGAATCAAAGGCTTTCATTTAAATCAATGAACATGAGACAGAACGGCATCTTGAACTCCCTACAAACTTCAATGAGCTTGGTTACCATGTGGATATCACCATTATATTACAGTAACTCTCCTCTTATTTGCTGCCAACCCTGATTTTTTTTAAACTTATTAAAAAAAATTTAAAGTACTTCCCAGGTATTTTTGGTGGGATTGTGGAAGGATGGGTCCTTGGGCCTATATACCTCTGAAAAGGGTTTGCCCACTTATTTTTGGTTTCAGCACCAACTTTCATACCAGTCTTATGTAATAATAATAGCACCTACTGGATTGTTCCTGAGACTATGGCATGAAATTATCTGTTTCCTTCTGACAACATGCATTCAATGCTATAAATTCCTCTCAGACTCCTGCATTCTTTGAATTCCTAAATATTGATATGTGCTCATATCTACTTAGTTCAAATATGTTTAAATGTTCTCTTGAGATTTTTTAAACTCTTGTGTTATTTATAAATGTACTGTTTAATTTCCAACTTTTTTGCTATTTTTCAGCTATCATTCAATTCATTTCTAGTTTAGTTCAATTATAAACTAACAGTAAAAACTCTGAGATTTTTGTTCTTTTAATTTTTTATAGGAATCAGTCCCAGAGATGCTCACAGGGCCTTGGGTGACTCCTGGCGACGCCTGGTCCAATGATTTGGAGCTAGAGTTAGTACCTGGTCTATTGTTGCTCAGGAGATAAAAGAGCCCAACTCAATGGTCTCAGGGGGGCTCTGTGGCAATATCTAAGTCCTTGCAGTGCCAGAGAACTCTGGACCTCACATGTACTACATATATTCTTTACTATTTGAACAAGCTCCACAGCAACTTTTTCTTTTAAATGTTTAAAATATCATTCATGATTAAAATAGCAGCCATCTTGGTGATATCATTCTCAAGAGAGTTTTAGGAAGATCTAAAAATCTGCTAGGTTTCGTACTCTGTACATTTCCATTATATCCTGTTCATGGATTATACTATATCCTTACTTATTTCTGTCTATTAGATCAGTCCATTTCTGTAGAGAAGTGTTGGAGTTGCTAACTATAGCAGTGAGTTAATCATATTTCTCCTTGAAAGTTCCATCAGCTTTTGGCTCAGACAATCTGATGCTATGTTTTTATGTGCATGTACTTAAGGATTATGTCTTTTTGGAGCAGAATGGAAAACAAAAAGCAGATGGACTTTTATGAAATTTAGCAAATGTTTTGTGTTATCAAGCTCTTCTGTCATGTCCTCCAAAAAATCTTATATTGTGACACTTGTTTTACTCACTGCTGCTTTCTAACATAGGGTGGCTTTAGGGAGCCATCCTGAATCTCATTATCTGTTGGTGTTGCTCATGAAGACACATGTTATTCTAACTGTTATGGATTGCAAAACTGTGTTTTTAAGTGACTTTTCATTATAGCTAAAAGTACTTAGAATTTCACTGTCATTGTGGAAAGATGAGGAAAGTGTACATAGTGCTGAGGCAGTGCAATATACAGAATAATTTGTGAAAAGATGGATGAATTATACTATCTCTGGTCACAAAGGCTATCCCTTCAGACAATAAAAATTAGGACATAAGAATGTATAGTGGAAAAAGTAGGAAAGAATGTCCCAAATATGTGAAACTCAGTGCCATGTTTAGGGTATAGACTCTTCCCATGGGTCTAGGGAAGAGTATAAGTGAGAAATCTAGCAAGGTCAGAAACCTAAAAGTAGGCTGTGGAGAACATGTTGCATTTGAACTTCATTCTGTAAAATATGGGGAAGCTTTCAAGAACTTAAAATGAAGGGTAGTATATAAACAGAAAAAGATTGTTGAAAGACCCACTGCAGAACATTGCAAAAGATAGTAAAGAGGGGCAAAATCAGAGATAGGAAAAGGAAGAATGACTGTGGTCCACTTACCTTAATTACTATGGACAGAGATGTAAAGAGGCAGGAGAAGGGAGAGATTAAGGAACGCATAAGGAAGACAGTGTGGTGTGCGGTGAGACACTGGGGTGACCTGCACAAAATTCAGGAGCAATAGTCAGGGATCCCCTTCTGCCCCAGGAAATCAGTGGCTGGAAGTTGAAGAAAGACTCGAGAATTCAGCAAAGTTTCAAAATGCTTTAATTGGGCCCTGGAGCGCTAGCACAGCAGGTAGGGCGTTTGCCTTGCATGCGGCCCACCGGGCTTCTATCCCCAGCATCCCATATAGTCCCCTGAGCACCACCAGGAGTAATTCCTGAGCAAAGAGTCAAGAGTAACCCCTGAGCATTGCCAGGTGTGACCCAAAAAGCAAAAAAAAAAAAAAAATGCTTTACTTACACAGGTTCTGGTATACAAATCAGCAACAGGAAAGCCCCAACCTTAGGGTTTCCATCTGGGCAAGGGCCACATGTAGGCCAAGATGGCTGCCACCATGTGTTAAGGCCCCACAAAGAGGAGACAGCAAAAGAGGCAAGAAGGGGAGCACCAACACAAGGGACCAAGCAAGAAAGCAGACTACAGTTTTTATTTACCTGCAACACAGACTGCTCACTCCAACAGAGAGCAGTTAGAATGAAATCCCTCGGGTAATTTCTCCCAGGACCTCACCTAGGCCCTTTTAGATGTTACGTTGCTGAGCCAAGATCTGCCTTGGAAGTGTGCCTGCAGGGTAGAGTGGAGGGAGGGGCTTCTGAGATGAACTATATCTCAGAATACAAAGGCATGCATCTGTACCAAAGAATATTCTATAGTCAGTTATAGATTTCTCCAAGCCTTCACAAGAGTCTCATCTTTACTTCATGGTTGTTCTACATATTAACCTTTGACTTATTAGAGAGCCATGCTTGCTTGCTTGGAGGCAAACAACATTTCTCTCTGATCTAATTACTTAGACATCAACACGGCCAGGCAAATATACCAGTAAGATCTAGCTAGTCCCATGATGATTGTGGCAGCATGAGAGAATATTTATACCAGCCAGTATAGAAAACATGGTCAAATGAACTGCCACATTCAAATGATCCTCTTCCTATCTACAAAGTGACCTGCAGGAGGTCACTCCAGGCCAGATGCAGAAGCTCTGGTCTGCAGTGTATTGCAACAGTGGTGGGTAGTTAAAATCTATAGATTTTGGTCATGTATAAGAGGAGATACTAAATAAAAACACTAAAGAAAATTTAAGGTGTTTCTTGAGTGTGTGTGTGGTTTGTGTAACTGATTTTGGAAATTCAAATTTATTTTGGAGATTTTCAGAGACTTGCTAACAAATGGGATACGAGGAGATGAGATTCAAGAGCAAAGAGAAAACAGATTGAAGTAATGACCCTAATGAAAAATGGTTGCTTATGTGAGAATATTATAGGCAAGAAATTTCTAGTTAAGACTCTAATTTAATTGAATTTCTAAAGCTTTTCCAATGTCTACAATTCAAGGACTGCAGAGGATATTTACAAACACCAGAGAAAAATGTAATCTTTTGCCAGAACTGAACTAGGGGATTACATTTCTTTTTTTTTTTTACTTTTTAAAAAATTTTATTTTACCACCATGAGAAATACAATTACAAAACTGTTCATGATTAGGTTTCAGTCACGCAGTGTTTCAGCACCCATCCCTCCACCAGTGCACATTTCCCACCACCAATTTCCCCTGATTCTTCCCTCCTCCCTCCCCAAGCCTACCTCTTTGGCAGTCACTTTGACTCTCTCTCTCTCTCTCTCTCTCTCTCTCTCTCTCTCTCTCTCACATTCTCTCCCCCCATCTCTTACACATTGTTGTTTGCAATGCATACATTTAGGGATTATCATAATACTCACTTTTTAATATTGGTTTAGCCCTTCTACACTCAAACATAAATGTCTTCATGCATGATTTTTTTTAACATTTTATTATACCACCGTGAGATATACAATTACAATGCTGTTCACGCTGGGGGGGTTTCGGTCACACAGTGTTCCAGCACCCCGCCTCCACCAGTGCCCCCCAGCCACCACCCATGTCCCCAATTCCCCCCCCCCTTCCACATCCTGCCTAAATGGCAGGTTCTTTATCTCTCTCTCCTCTCCCCCTCTCTCTCCTCCTTCTCCCACACATTGTGGGTTGCACTCCGATACACTTAGAAGCCATCATTTGCATTTTTTGTCTGAATTTAATGCTCAGTTCTATGTTAGCATCAGAACTTTAGACATTTATTCACACATGTTCCCTTCTCTATCTAAACTAACCTCTGACTCCCACACGCTTGTGGTAATTTCCACTTTCAGTAAGATCACCTAGTATATTTATGTCATGCAAATAAATGCAGTCATTCTTTGTCTCTCTCTTTCCTTCTGACTAATTTCACTCAACATGTTCTTTCCATATCCATCCATTTATAGCAAAATTTCATAACTTCATTTTTTCTGACAGCTGCATAGTATTCCATTGTGTAGATGTACCACAGTTTCTTTATCCAGTCATCAGTTCTCGGGCATACTGGTTGTTTCCAGGTTCTGGCTATTGTGAATAGTGCTGCTATGAAAATAAAAGTGCTGATTGTGTTTCTGCTGTGTGTTTTTGGCTTTCCAGGGTATATTCCCAAGAGCAGTATGGCTGGGTCAAAGGGAGCTCAATTTCTAGTCTTTGGAGGAATGTCCATATTGTTTTCCAGAAAGGTTGTACAAGTCGACATTCCCACCAACAGTGTATGAGAGTCCCCTTTGGGGATTACATTTCAAGGGAAATGTAGAGAGACCACAAAATCCCCTAAAAAATTACAAACAACTGGGTTTTTCTGTTCCCATAGAATAATAGCTGACAGTAGCAGTTGTATTATTAGTGGGTAGTCTTGAATCTGCATGTCAAACAAAACTAACAAGGCAAATCTGTAAGACAAATAATTGTGGTCTCAAGAGATTGGGAGGGATGTAAGATAAAGGGAGATTGCTCATGAGGACTAAGATGTCTTTGGAGAGTACTGAAAATAATTGGAAGTTCAACAGTGACAATGGTACAACCTGTGATTTGCCACAAAACATTCTATCATGTTCCTTTAAATACAAATTTTAGAAGCTGGAGCTAAAGGTTTAGAGGGTAGCGTGCTTACCTCACACATCGTAAACCCAGGTTCAATCCCAATACCCTAGATGGTTTCTTGAGTCTCACCAGGATAATTCCTAAGCTTAGAGCCAGGAAGATAACCTGAGCATAGAGAGTGGTGCACCCTCCCTCCAAAAAAAAAAAAAGAAAAGAAAAAAGAAACAGCGAATTTCATAGTTTATAAGTCACATCTCAACCTTCTGAACTATAGAGCCAAGTCTTAGGGCCCACATACCACCGGCAAATAGATGTGACAACTGAGATATATAGCTCAATCCTCTAAACTGGGCTCTGCTTTTTCTCAAAGGACTTGTCTTTTGGACTGTACCATCATCCCCTGATTCATGGTTTGACCTGCTATAGGTTCGCTTATCTTTGACCCCAAAACATTGCATCCAATAAGGCATTTTGAACGGGAGGAATGAGATACCCATTCACATAACCTTTTTTTAGAGGTGCTGTTTTGTCCGGGAATGCTGCCAGGGTCCCGACAGTGTCAGGAGAGAGGTTCTCTTCTACCTCCGAGGTTGCCGGAGAATAGATGAAAACTCACGAGTCCAGTGCAGTTCCAAAAAAGGCTTTTAATAGTACAAAAGCTCTTCCACAGCAATCCAATATAATGAACAAGCTCTAGCTCTGGTCCCAACTTAGACCATACAAAAGAGCCTAAGTCTCCCACCAAAGAGAGAGGATCTCACCCGAGCTGAGTCCTACCCAGAAGGTGCAAAAGGCCAAAGAGCAAAAGCCAAAAGCAAAAGGCCAAAAAGGAAAAAGTGAAGGGGCCTCAAGTCAGTCCCCTTATATACACCAAAGTAATCCAATCAGGAGGGTCATGTCAACAAAGAACTCTAAACAGAGTGTAGTGCCACACCCTATTGCAGGTATAAACAAAGGTTATGCCAAGGTCTAATCCTTTCTACCAAGATTATCTCTTATTTAAAACACTGGAGAGAGAGAGGGCTGATATAAAGTAATACATCTTAACTTCATGAGCTTCATGTAATCTAGATGGTACCCACAAGGTCCTTCTTATTATTATCTGCACCAGGGTGCATCCCATATGGTCCCCTGGGCACCACCAGGAGTAATTCCTGAGTGCAGAGCTAGGAGTAACCCCTGAACATTGCTGAGTGTGAACAAAAAAGAAAGGAAGGAAGGAAGGAAGGAAGGAAGGAAGGAAGGAAGGAAGGAAGGAAGGAAGGAAGGAAGGAAGGAAGGAAGGAAGGAAGGAAGGAAGGAAGGAAGGAAGGAAGGAAGGAAGGAAGGAAGGAGGAAGGAAGGAAGGAAGGAAGGAAGGAAGGAAGGAAGGAAGGAAGGAAGGAAGGAAGGAAGGAAGGAAGGAAGGAAGGAGGAAGGAGGAAGGAAGGAAGGAGGAGAGAAGGAAGGGAGGGAGGAAGAGGGAGGAGGGGGGGGGGGGGGGGGGGGGGGGGGGGGGGGGGGGGGGGAGGGGGGGGGGGGGGGAAGGAAGGAAGGAAGGAAGGAAAGGAAGGAGGAAAGAAAGAAAGAAAGAAAGAAGAAAGAAAGAAAGAAGGAAGGAAGGAAGAGGAAGGAAGGAAGGAAGGGAAGGAGGAAGGGGGGGGGGGGGGGGGGGAGGGGGGGAGGGGGGAAGAAAGAAAGAAAGAAAGAAAGAAAGAAAGAAAGAAAGAAAGAAAGAAAGAAAGAAAGAAAGAAAGAAAGAAAGAAAGAGAAAGAAAGAAAAGAAAGAAAGAAAGAAAGAAAGAAAGAAAGAAAGAAAGAAAGAAAGAAAGAAAGAAAAGAAAGAAAGAAAGAAAGAAAGAAAGAAAGAAAGAAAGAAAGAAAGAAAGAAAGAAAGAAAGAAAGAAAGAAAGAAAGAAAGAAAGAAAGAAAGAAAAGAAAGAAAGAAAGAAAGAAAGAAAGAAAGAAGAAAAGGATTTCTTTACGTTCCTTTAAAAATGTAGGGTGTCTAATTTGGTTGGAGTGGAGGAAGTTTGGAATGTTGGAAATACCAAACTGTTCACAGGAATTACTCCTAGCTCTGGATCCAGGAATCACTCTGAGCAGTGCTCAGGAAACCATAAGGGGTGTTCGGGCTGAACTAGGTTCACTGAATATAAAGCAAAGACCTTACCCATTGTACCAACAGGAAACTACCCAAATCTAAGATTAAAAAAAGACCTTTTGAATGTCCTTTGAAAATAGGAAAAAATAGTCTATGATTTAAAATTTTTACTCTTAAGTTATAAAAGCATAAAATAGAAGCATATTCTGGGAACTCAGTGATTTTCCATTGCTTAGGCATAATAATGTAGCTGATAGATCTCCATGGCCTTTCATCATCACTTTCATCCAAGCCATATTCAGTTAGCATATCATTTGCATGTTGGCAAGATGATTGCTTTCATATACAGCAATAAAAAAGCAGTTAAAACCCAAACAGGAAAATAGTACACCTTTTTTTTAGATAATGTGTTAAATGAGGAACAGTTTTCTTTCATGAGAGTATATTACTTGACCTTCTGCAAAGACAAGTTCATTGGATTTAATTTTGAGGAGCCGATTATAATTTTTTTTCTAGCCAGAGATGATTTGATTTGACTAAAGTCTAGTTAGGATGCACAGAGGCTATTAAAATGATTTTCAGCATTTTTCCCTCTAAAGAGCAGTCCACTAATTGCTTGTAAATATTCATCCCTCACACCTCCTACTCTATTAGGCTCAAACCAGAGTTGTAAGATGATGATGTTTTTATTGATGTAATTAATAACAAATGTTACTCGTTAACTTGGTTATCACCAAGTTGGACATTTGACAAATGTACTCAGGTACTTGCTCCAGTGAATTTAATATAGGTCTGAGGCAGCATATCGACCTCAGGAGATGAAATCATGAACATTACTGTGGAAAGAAATAAATACACATGGAGAAAACATTTTACCAAGGTTTAGAAAAGCAAAAAGAAAAGTAACAATAATGATTTTTTAAAATAAATTTTAGTTTTCTCTGAACTCTGTGCTCAAATAACTTAAGGCATCTGTTCACTATATAACATTAATTTAAATATTAAAAGATAAAATACTAGGGGCGGAGCGATAGCACAGCGGGTAGGGTGTTTGCCTTGCATGCGTCAGACCCGGGTTCGATCCCCTGGCATCCCATATGGTCCCTGAGCACTGCCAGGAGTAATTCCTGAGCGAAGAACCAGGAGTAATCCCTGAGCATTTCTGGTGTGACCCAAAAAGCAAAAAAAAAACAAAAAAAAAAACAACAACAATAGATAAAATACTAGAAGAGTAAAAAGAAATAATATATAACATTCAGTAATTAGATCATTAAAAAAACCCAGTCTATCTTTTTACTTCACTTCTCATTCTATAACAGAAGACATCTATCCATCTTCTGTTTAATCAAAAGTCTAAAGAGCAGCAACAAAAACTTCCTTCGGTTTGCAGTTCTGTAAATTGTGACCTTGGAAGCTGAACTCAGCTTTGCATTAGTGGATTTCAATGGTGAAAAAGCATAAGGGAACTGGATTTGCAAATTGTATTCTTAAAAACCCAGATAATATTTCTGAATTAGTTTACATACATTTAGTTGAAATTTGTGCAAAGGCTGACTTGATGCTATTTGAAAAAAAAAGTATCAGAATGAATTTTGTGAAGAGTGTACTGAAAGACATAAACCATTTTCCAGAACTGAGAAATGAAGCTTTACTAGGCTAATCCCTGACCCATACAAATACAAATACGTGGGGCTGAGAGGGAAGGGAGAAAGGGCCAGTAAAATTAGGTGGACATTCAGGTCTACTTGACCAGACATAATCACTTGTTTGCTAGAGAGGAATCTGGGTTCCCTGGAACAAGGGTAATTATCTTTTTTTCTCATTTATTTAATAGATCATGAACTGAATTGAAAAGATTTTTCTACGTGACTCTGTTCCTTGCATCGCAGTTTTTTATCTCGAATAAATGCACTTTACTTTTGTAATTGCTTCCCTGAATTTTTAGGTTGACAGACATCGCTAAGGAACAAACACTATATTTAATAACCACTAAAACAAACATGGTGGGATTCGACATTTTAAGAAATAGCCTTTACTGGAAAATATCTGTAAATAGGTTGCTTGGATTATTTTGTACCCTAAATCTCAACAAGTGAGTTCATATGCCCTTTTAAACAAAACATTTTAAAATGGAATTAAATTGGGAATAACCATAACCTTAGAAGATAGTACATCTTCTATGAAAACTACTGTACCCTAAGGACTATAATTCTAAATATAAATATTCCGTGGTAAAACATTTACAAACATCTCTATCACTAAAAGTCTAGCTAATACTCATTTAGAAACAAAGTCCTCTAATGAAGGTAAATGGTGATATACCTCAGTTTGGACTATTCTTTAATGGTCCCAGGAGATGGTAGAAGTCTGAACTCTAACACAGAATAATTACCAAGTGACTTTCTACTGAGTTCATTTTGTAAATAAGCTCTCCCTTAGGAAATGCAGTGTCAAGGGACTATAGTCTGCCTCTTAGGGATTTTTTTTTTGGTTATATAGTAATAAATTTGTATTATCTCTAAATTCTTTTGATGATTCAATCTTGCAGGATTTCTCTAACCCTGATTAACTTGAGAAATTATTTTTGGCTCAAACATATGGAGGATATAAGATAATTCCATCTAAAAGAGATATTTTAAAATTCATGTTACAAAACGTCACTCTGCATAGCACTTTTGTCACTCATACAACAAACCTTGATCTTTAAGATTAAGCATCATGGGCCTAGAGAGATATTACAGTAAGGAATATATTTTCTTTTTTATTAAACATTTTATTATACCACCATGAGGTATACAATTACAACGTTGTTCATGTTTAGAGGTTTCGGTCACATAGTGTTCCAGCACCCTGCCCTCCACCAGTGCCCATTTCCCACCACCAATGTCCCCAATTCCCTCCCCCTGCCATAGCCTGCCTAAATGGGTTAGGGTTAGGGTGATCTTTAAGATTAAGCATCATGGGGCTAGAGAGATATTACAGTAAGGGAGGATATTTTCTTTGCATGCAGAAGACCTGGATTCAGTACCTGAAACCTCATATACTCCACCACGCCCATCAGGAGTGATCTTTGAGTAAGAGCCAGGAGTAAACCTTGAGCACTGCTGGGTATGGCCACCCCCAAACCAAGAAAAATATTAAGCATAATTACTTTCATATTGTATGTACATATATCTTGAACTAATTTCAGTTATCTTGGTCTCACTTTTGGAATAATACATTGTCCACCTTATAGTACAGGTTTGAATACTATGTTAGATGGGAACAATTGTACAAAAAATAGGTAAATGAAAGAAAACAATCCCAAACAGTAGATATGGAACCTCCATTTCTAGATCTAGAATGACTGTCTGTGGGAAGAACAATGCCAGTACAACACAAACATTTAGGGCATTTATGGACAATAAGGTCCAGATTGGAGCTCTGGGGCAGGCATAATTTACAACTCTTAATTCAAAACATGGTCACCTACAACTGCCAATATCTGAAGCCAGTTGCTAGTACAGTAGGTAAGGTGCCTGCTGTGCATTCAACTTACCCAGTTTCCATCCCCTGGCATCAGATATTCACAAAATGTCCCCCAAGCAATGTCAAGAGTGATCCCTGAACACACAACAAGGAGTAGGCCCTAAGGTCCTCACAGTGTGGCCCATAACAACCAACAAAGTTTATTTGGAAGTAGTTCAAGTGTTATTGTCATGAGATATATACATAATTATAGCAATTTCTTGTATAATTCAGCTAGGATATGAAGAGATAAAATTGTCTCTGATATTTTCTTCCAGATACCTAAGAAAATCTGGGACTTATATTTAAGTATAAATAAGCCAAGAAACCAAAAATAACTGTACAACACAAAAGAGTGTAGCTCTAAAACATTTTCTAAGAACTTCCTAGATGAAACTTTTTTTTCTGATTTCCCCGCACTGGTTCCTGTCTGCCTGGTTATTGAATTCTGGACTGAGGAAACTGAGTAGGTATTACAGGAGGATGTATTTTGGCTGCCTGCCATCCTCTGAACTGAAGCTGATAAAACACTAATGTACAAGAATAATGGTAGATTAGTCTATCTTTTAACACGCTATCTTAATAATTCTTGGAGAGTTTTCAAATGCTTTTGAATTAAAAGAACGACTGCAATTCTAAATTTCAGAAAGGTGGCAAAATTTTAAATGGGCCAATTACTTTAAAGTAAGGATAACTTATTCTTTTTTTTTTATTTATTTATTTTTTTTTTTTTTGCTTTTTGGGTCACACCCGGCGATGCTCAGGGGTTACTCCTGGCTCTGTGCTCAGGAATCACTCCTGGCGGTGCTCGGGGACCATATGGGATGCCGGGATCGAACCCGGCCGGCATAGGCGGCCATGTGCAAGGCAAACGCTCTACCCGCTGAGCTATCGCCCGGCCCCAGGATAACTTATTCTTATGCTTATTGTTTCACAAATACTTACAGGTTTCAAGGTTTTGTAGATATTTGAAATGGCCTCAGAGACCCCATTCCTTTATTTTAATATATAACTCATATGTTTTATTACTTATACATATTTAATGAACATTTATTCAAATAGTCAGAAATAAAAATTTTATATATTAGCTTGTCAATTTAATTATATTTGTAAAAAAGTTATATCTTATAAATGATGCAAACGGAGAAAATATATACATATATCTGTATATCAGTCTCACATTTTGACTGCAGACGGTGAACAAGGAAGCTCAGCTATCTATTGTGCCTCAACCCTGCCCTCTAGAGGCCATTCTAAAATTTCAGATCGCTAACGTGTTTAAATCTCCCAAATTTGCCATTGTGCTTTACTTAACTGAGCCAGATCACAGCAAACAAGAGGAAATTATCCTATATTAACCCAGAAAGAAGAATCCTGAGTTTATTTCACTCCCACTGCAATCCTTAATATTATCTAATTTGCTGGGGTTTCTAATTAATTGAAGTGCTGCTGTGAACACATATTCCACTCTTCCTTCTATACCCTTTAAAGAATGATCCTTCATCAACACATTCCTTACTTTGTCATTAGGAAATCAAAGCTCATGAGGACATTTATCAGTAAGCTCAAATTATTCTTTAGTTTTTTCCACAGTTCTCATTTTCTGGTCATTAGTATTTTGAGACTATCCTAAAGCTTCTATTTGATGCTCTACTCACATAAAATATGCATATATCAAACCCAACAATGCTCTGAATCATTTGCTAAGAGGCATCAGCAGACATATTGAGACTGAATTTGATGACATTCCTCAGTGCCTTGAGTTTCACAACTCATCAAATCTGTCTCAAAATAATAGATAGAGTCTAGAATTGATTAAGCCTGAAGGGAAATAACTTGGACTTTATCACATATCCACTAAAAGTCAAACAGAAATTATAGTCAACTACTGATCTCTGGCAGTAACCCACTCCACAACTTAAAGGGAATAAAAATGCATTTCAAGTTCTCTCCTCTCTCGGGGATGGGGCTGGAGGTGGGGGTATAGGGTGGTAGGGGAAGGAAACCAGAGACTTTGGCGGTGGGAAATGTGCACTGGTGGAGAGATGGGTGCTGGAGTACTGTATTACTGAAACCCAATCATGAACAACTTTGTAACTGTCTATCTCACGGTGATATAATAAAACGATAACAAAAATAAATTTTGAAAAGTTCTCTGTCTCTCCCCAGCTTTGTTGAACCTTTTATTTCATTAAAATACTTTACAGATGGCTTTTTAAATTCTGCAATATCAAAAGAAAAATCATCCTAAAGGGTGCCTGGACCTGGCATAAAACCCTTTGATTTGGTTTTATTTTAAAGTGCCACAGTTCTAGGAGGACTAGTCCATGGTTGGAAGTGCACCATAAGTGTGTAGAAGGCGTTGGGAGCAGTTAAGATAGTGAAGGGACCAATATGGCAATAACAGT
The DNA here is from genome assembly GCA_021461705.1 of Cryptotis parvus. Classification (NCBI taxonomy): domain Eukaryota; kingdom Metazoa; phylum Chordata; class Mammalia; order Eulipotyphla; family Soricidae; genus Cryptotis; species Cryptotis parvus. The sequence continues at coordinate 12,088 of JAJIBD010013329.1, read as the reverse complement.
TGTAAATGATCACTCTGGACAGAACTGTGTGTTGAAAGTAGGTAAAATAATATACATTTTAAGCTTACAGCACCTGTATTGCAAACCACAATGTCCATAAGGGAAGGGAGCGGGGATGTTGAAAGAGAAAGAGAGAGAGAGAGAGAGAGTTAGAGAGAGAGAGAGAGAAGCACAAATACTTAATTCCTCCTAAACACATTCTCACAAATAAGAATCAGAAGACATGGAAGTCTTTACCTATTTTATTTTAAACTGCAGGAGGCCCTTCCCCTGGAGTACTAGGACTTGACTCACTTTACCTAGCCACCAGAACCATCTCTATATCTGTTCTGTAGACTGGGAGAAACATTTCAATTTTGGTGAACATTTTCAAAAAATAAATTTTATACTAATGTTTTGCTAAATTTATATGAATTAGCCAATTAAAAGTCAATGTAATCATTATCTGTAAATAGCTTTTGAGATACTCATAAATTAACAATTAGTCATTTTATCTTAATGAATAGAAGAAAAACATTTCCTAAGGAATACTTTTCTTTAATTAATAGGTTTGTTCTCTCAATTGCAGGAGATTAGCATTCACATCTTGCCTCTGCTTTGCAGTTAGACATCATTTTTATTGTTAAGAGAAAGAAATTATAACTAGCAATCAACAATAGGAATATTGCTCTGAAGAATGAGTGTTTATCTCATTAAGGCTTTCAAAATGACTCCTGAGATGATATTTTGTATTCCAGGAAAAGAAGAGACAACTGTAACTATAGTTACCAAGTTTATCAGAGACCCCTGCTTTCTAGAATAGACTCCAAACTATTTATTCAAGGAAGTTGTCATGTGAACACATTTAGGGGCAGAAGGTTAGAAAAGACTTAAAATGCGCCTGTCACAAACATTTTAATATGCACAGTTCTTATCTTTTTCTTTTTACAAATGTTTGTTATTTTGAAAACCCCTTTTAAAAGGTCTCCTCCCTTGAGTTTCTTAGGGCAAAAACCTGGCAAAACTGGTAGTTATTTTCCAAATCTCACTTGCCCAGGATGCTGCACTACAGATGTTCTTGACTTTCTTCGTTATCTTTGCTAAAAGAAATATATTCCTATTGCTTGAGCAGACAGGACGTAGAATGCTCAGTTTATTTTATCTCTAGAAAAAATCTCTATGTTCCTCATGATGATATACAAATCTCAATATACAACTGATGTCTGCGGGCCCCCATAGGTGGCCTCTTTGAGGCGGGGAGGAGAGAGATGGTCACTTTCTCCCAATCTGCCTCTGCTACCCCTGGACCCACAGGGAAGGCTGAGCCTTACCCAGGCCTTGCAGGTTCTTGTCTTTACCTCTCTGAAGAAGAATTTCAGGATAGATGGACAGTGAAGAAAACAGATTTTATTTGGAGGCTTTTGGAAAGGAGAGAGAGGATAGAAAGTGAGAGAGAGAGAGAGAGAGAGAGAGAGAGAGAGAGAGTACAAGAGGGGGAAATGTGTGCACCACATGTGCTGGAGCAATACATGTGCTAGGGTGTCACATGTGCTCTGCCACATAGTTGGAAGAAACACATGGCCTCAGGCAGTATATTCATGCTCTTTGTTCAAGGTGGCTTTTATAGAGTTTTTCTCAACCTGACTCCACTTGGGGCTTCTAGCTAAGCAAGAGTCTGCTGCTAAAGTGTTGTCAGGGGGGTAGTGTTTGGAGTGGTGGTGGATGGTCTTCTTTGGAATCCCTTCCTTGTCCTTTGCTCTTTTTTGGAGCTTCTCTAAGAGTGTGTGTGTGTGTGTGTGGGGGGGGTTGTTCAGCCTTCTCTAGGTCTCATGGCACCAGGTGAAGCCTTATCAGGCCTTAGTTCCTGTTTCTGCAAGGTAGTCTTTTTGCAGCTTTGGCAGTTTTGGTTTTATTACACCCTAGAAATTCCATTGCCAGAGGGGCTCTCTTCCCTATCTATCTGCCTATATCACAAGGAGATTTCAAGAAGCAAAAGTCTGTCACTCAGTTTCTGCCATAGTCTGTTATTTATTCCCTATATTCTACTCAATTTATTTGTTTTATACAAAGTATACAAAACATAGGATGCAAAATTAGGTACCTGGATTTGAATATTGAAAAGTATACTTAATTTATGTGTGTGAACAAAACTTATATAATCTCTCTCAAATTCTTTTTCCACATCTGTATAATGGAAAAAAATCATTTATCTTCTTTATAGGTGCATTTTGAAGACTGCACCAGTGAGCATAAAAATAAAAAGAGGCACCTGGCACTAAATCTATGGTAGGGCACCTGGTTCTGCCATTGGATCCATCACGGTACCTCCTGACAATGCTGAGTGTGGTCCAAGCAACGCTGTTATTTGGGATCCCCAGTGTCACAATGCAGTTTGCAATCTTCAGTGCCCAGAAGTCACTTGCGTGCAAATACAGGCAACTAAAGTGTACAACGCTAATTGAGCACTTCAACTAGGTGTGCCACACAACCAGGTGGTCATTGCAGCCTCTGCCATACAACAAGGGAAGAGGAGGAAACACAACTGAGAGAATAAGTTGTTTCTGTTATTTTAATTGTAAACGAGTTTTTGCTCTGATTTATCTGGATAGACTTTGAAATTCTCTTAGAAACCTACTTTATCTTGGAAACTTGGCCAAGCAGTAAAATTGTTAAAATGAACAACCCAGTGAGCAATAGCACAGTGGGTAGAATGTTGTCCTTGTATATGTCAGCCTAAGTTCAATCCCTGGCATCCCAGACAGTCTCCCAAGCACCACCAGGAGTAATTTCTAATGGTAGAGCCATGAAAAAACCCTGAGCATTGCCCCCAGAACAAAACAAAAATAAATGAACAGTTCACTGTTTTATTACACATGTATTTTAGAGGAAAGCTCTCCAATGGAAATGCTATTATCTTACATAACTGTTCTCTACCATTTAATTCTTAATGTATTCACAAATTTTTATAATTTTTATATCTGAATACTACTACTATTAATGGAGATAGAATGTAGACTTGTAGAAAGAAAAATGATATAAATCTATTAAACCAAGCAAAGTCAGGACAAGAAAAGAAGAGTCTGGTAAAGAAAGCCTAATAATAGGTATATAGCACTTATTTTCTAGACAAGCTGCTCATACTTTAAATTAGAAAACTAAACAAAATACATGAGGTACTTGCTTTCAAAAATTTACAGCACAGGACTTTGATTCTCTATGGAACAGAAACACATACTGTTAGCCTTTTATTCTGTTTGGCAGTGCTTTTCTACTTGGAATCAGGGAAGTAGAACCTTAGGTTAACTGAAGTTAAGGAAGATGAGATTGGAGATTGGAGTTGCAGATAGCTGAAAGGGTTGACATTATGAGGCAGTTTTGATGCATTTTGAGAAGTATATTAATAAAAGAAAGGCATAAGTCCGTGTAGAGATTAGGCTTACATATGGGTTGTCAGACTTGTCTGAACACATGTGATAAGAGCAGAGATTACGTGCTTCAGAATAGAGACCTTTACTTCAACAAATTCTAAAAAGGCATTTCTGAGTGATAAACATTCATTTCAAGTTTATTATAAGAAATATATTATTAAAAACTGCATACTCATAAATTTGAAATTTAAGTTTATTCACACAGAGAGGCGTATGAATAATTTGAAGAGGGAGTTGTGCAGAAATATAAATGTGGAATCAATAGTATCATGTCATGGTGTCTAAAGTTAAAAAACAATCCCATTGCTCAGGGCTTACACCTGGCTCTTTATTCAAAATTCCTCCCTGGAAGTGCTCAGAGGACCATATAAGATGCCAGGGATCAAACCTGGTTCAGCAGTATGCAAGGCAAATACTATATTATGGCTCCATCCACTGGGCCATAAAATTTAAGAACAAACATGTCACATAGCTAAAGAATACAGAAAGATTTTTTTTTCAAAATACAAGCAAGGCTAAAAATACTAACTAGATAAATTAAGAGTAAATAAGTTAGAAGACAATGCAATAGCATACATTGCTCAGAGTAGCAAAATAGAAAAGAAAATTAAATTGATATTGTGCTAGTGTAGACACTAGCACAATATCAAGAGAAATATTATTTGCAGTATATTTTTCTAAGAAGTATAAGAGAATAAGGACCAGAAAAATGGGGGTGGGGGGGAAGGCAGAAAAAATTCCCTAACCTTAGAAGGAAGTGGACATTGGGATATAGGAAGTTCAGAGAATTTTGTATAAGAGAAATTCAAAGATATGTTATTAAAATTGTAAATATACCACTGCCCTGCTTGGCCATAAACACACATACCTTTCTTTGCTGGGAGCCAGGACATATCTAGCCCAGTCATAGAACCTGACACAGAAAGCCCCAAAGGGAGGAATAGACCAGTAGCTCTGCTGGATCCTATCGGTCAGACCTACATGATGTTGGGAAGATTTTACCAACCTTCAGGCCTCAGGATGAATGAACATAGAAAAGCAGACACTTAAAGAAGAATCTGACACACCTAGGCACAGTGAAGAAGAACAGAAATTCACCGGTACTAATGCACACTGTCTTACACATAGATGACTTGAGATTGGTCCCGGAACCAGCACCACAAATGTTCCCCCAAGAACTACCAGGAATTATTGAGGGCTCAGAGTCAGGAGTAAGATAACCTTGATTACAGCTAGGTATTGCCCCCAATCAATACCAAAATGTAAAACAACAACGAATAAATTCAGTGAAGTTGTAGATTACAAAAATATTATACAAAAAATCTGTGGCATTTGCATATTAAAAAGAGTGAACTATTAAAAAGAGAAATTAAGAAAAATATTCATCATATAATTACATCAAAATTAATTTAGAATGTGTGCATAAATTTATCCAAGAATATCAAAACTTTCACATTTAAAATTCTGGGACATTGTTGGAATAAATTGAAGGGAAAAAATGGAAGAGCATGCCATTCTCATGGGTGAGAAGAATTAATATTATTTACATGACCATATTGTCAAAGCAATATACAGAGTTAGTAAAATAGTAATTGCAATGATATTGCCCATAGAAATAGAACAAAAAATGTAAACTTTGTATGGAACAACAAAAAGATAAAAATTGTCAAATTAATCCTAAGATAAAAAAGTTAAGTCACTTGCCTTCTGTGTGCTGAACACTGGTCCAATCCCCAGAACTGCCTAAGGTCCCCAAGCACAGCTTAAAGGGATCCCTGTGCACAAACCCAGAAATAAGCATTAAACACTGGTAGGTATTGGGAAGGATGGAAAGAGCTTTGAAGACTTGGAAAAGACATATGTAATAAGACTTCCTTTCTCATAAACTTGCCCAGAGCAAAATAAAAATATAATATATTTATCTCAGATAGAGAGATCCTGTCATGCCAATTCTTTTTTATTTAATATGACTTGAATAAACAATTGGTCTGGTTTAGCCAGATGCTTGCTGCTAGGAAGAATTGAGAAGGATATCAATACAGTAAAAATTAAGCTGACATATGATAATACAACTGTTAAATTCTTTATATTTATTTTAAATGTGTCTCGAACTAACAGCCTAGAAATAAAATAAAATACCGACCATTTTAATTTCTAGAAAAGAATAATTTCCTAGTAAGTCATGTCTAAAATATAGACCCTAATTTCGACAGCTTCAACCAATAATTATCAGAGTAGATCTGTGACTTTTTCCTAATTTGCATGGACCATTTCTTGTCTTAATTTGCAAGGTTGTTAGACCTAGAAAAACCAAAAACCAATATAGAAATCCTTTTCTCTCATAAATAAAGTATAGACAAATACCTGTAGGTTCCAATATGAAAGGTATTTGGAACCTTTCATATATTTTTGAAAAGATATAGAGTAAATATATTTCAGTTATATTTCAGTTATTTAGAATGATCTATAAACTTCAAAACATAATTTTATTGTGTTTTCCTGAGTACTCAATCTAATAACTTTTACTGTATTCTCCTGATTATTCCACCTAATAACTTTTTTGGTATTAGTACATCACAGGTATTCAGGGGGAAAAGAATTACACAATGAACAAATATAAAATATGCATTCACACAGGGTCTAGGATAAGGAGATAAAATGTCTGTGTGGTTGGCACAAGGTTGCTCAACTGGCATAGGTTGGCACCAACTGGCATTGACCATCACAGGTTGGTACTGACAAGCACAGAGTGTCATTAGCTAGTACAGATTGGCATTGCCTGTAGAGGTTGACAGTCTCACCGATGTAGGCATTAGTTGTCACAGAAAGGCAAAAATTCAAACGGTTGGCATGGACTGGCACAGGTTGGCTCACACTGGTACAGCTGTCACAGTGGTACCACCTGGCAAGACTGGCACTGACTAATCAGGTTGGCACTGACTAAAAAGTTTGGTGCTGACAAAACAGATTGTCACAGGTTGGCACCAACTGGCAAAAGTAGTCACAGACTGTCATGGGTTGGCAAATGCTGGTACCTGTTTACTCTGACTGGTACTTACTGGCACAGTGTGGGTACTATCTCTCAAGACTGACTCAGACTTGCTCTTCCTGGACTCCAGAGCACAAGCTCATAGCTTGCCATTTTACAGAGCAAACCACAGCTCAAGATAGGCAGGTGCATGCTCTCAATGGTGAGAAGGCTGCAGAGCCATAACTGGAGGCTTGTTGATCTACCTGCAAAGCCTCTCTCTGCACCCCACTCTAACTCAAAGCTTCCCTGGACAAAGGACTGGGTAAATCCCCAAACTCATCCCAACTGGGGAGGGTACATAAGGCAGAAGCGAAGGGCTTCTAAGGGTGCTGTAGAAGGAAGGCACGGCAAGAAAGCAGGCCAACAGGACTCCTCCCTCTGTGCCCCTTTCTTCTGCCTGCTGAGGCTGCTGCCCACATGCTCTCACTTAGGGATAACCACTTCCACTGACACCTGCAGGGAAATCTGCTTCTGAATTGCTCTGAACAGCCACTAGTTCCCAGACAAGTGAAGAGCCATACAAGCAGAGGCCAATGACTTTACTGAGCGAGTAAATTAGTACATCCTGGGGCATCAGGGCAATCACTCAAAGGCAGTGTACATGTGTTTGCATCAGGGACCTGGGTTGGGGCTCCAGCCCACATGTCCCTGTGCACTCACTGCCAGGAATAATGCCTGAGTACTAAGCCAAGTAGAACCCCTGGGAGCCACTAGGGAAATCACCATCACAACACTAAAAATGAAGAACAGCTGACTATAACTAATGGATATTTTTTTTTCTCCATGGCTCCATCAGGTGGGATGGCGCAGAAGGGGCAGCTGAGTAGATGAAGCTCACATGCAGAGTGAGCAAATCAAAGTCTGCTATGGTGGGGCCCTGTCTCATGGGATTGGGCAGAGATTGGGAAAGACACAAGGTTCATAAAACCAGCTGATTGCAACCTGGCTCTGCCGCAGCTCGCTCTGGCTGTGCAGTCTTCAGAAACAGATATTTCTAAGAGTCACAATTGCAACTGATCTTTTTGGTGGTGAGAAGGTTCTAGGAAGTTGATGACAGAATGTAACAACCGCACACGGAGAGAGGGGTGAAGCTAACACCTGAAATTCCATAATACAACAAATCAATTCAAAAACAAAAAATATTGGCTAGGCTGGGATGTAGTTCTAATCTGGCATGCCTGGCATGGGCAAGGTCCTGGATCATGTGGTCTCAGGAGTGCCACAGCAAACAGTATCCTGGTACCCATAACCTAACATCAGCTGGAACCTTATAATAGCATGACTTAAGTCTAACACGAACCGTACCTATTATCCAGCTGTAGCAATCACCCAGTACTTAACTTGCATTTTTAACTCTGAACATGGGAAGACTGAATTCCTAACCCCTACACAAACCCTAAGCCAAACCCTAATCTTTAATCCTACCCCAAAAATTTTACCTTACTTATTTTTGCTTGAAAAAATGCCTCTAAAATCAGCAGCTTTTAAATCTTATCACAGCAAGTATCAATACCGTGAGATTACTGTATGAGTCATGAGATTTTTTCATGCGCCAATTGCAGTTTAATCATGTCAAGTCAATATTCCTCAAAAATAAAACATTCTCAATAATTCTCTAATATTTTCATAAGTAGAATTTTATGGCATGTCCTCATAAACATGAACTCTAGCCCTAGTACCATACTTCAATGTATAATGTGTCATAGCAGTGCTAGAAGACATGAAACTGTATACCCCACTAAATGCCATGTGAATGCTAACCACAATATTTTTTGAATGTGAATTTATTTAGAAATAATATTTGCATGTGTAATAAAGTGAAAAAAGGTGATATTGGATTAGAGGAGGTACATGACAAATGCCTTTAAAGGTAAAGGGAAATTTGGGCAACAGTACTGCAAAAGTTACATAAAGATGAAAAATAGAAATTGAGGCAGTGTGTTCACAATTTAAGGAATGCCAAGTATTACTGGCAGGAAAACAAACATGAAACAATACTCTCTCAGAAGTTCTTGATTAATTCACCGAGCTGGACACTTTGACTATAGATTTCTGGTTTTCTGAACTAATAGAATAGACTTTTATTATTAAGGCAATAGTTTTGTGACACTGTCATAGCAGGCATGGAAACTAAAACTGGTACCATAACTATCTACAAGAATTTAACACAGTGTATTTTCTCTATTATAATATACACTCATAAGAGAACAAAAAATATAAAAGTAGGCATGATTTACATGGGAAAGCTAAAACTAATAAATAATGTCTTAATATCTTGAAATCTTGTGATTGTCTACTCAAAATGGAGGGGAAAATGTGTAATCCATTTCATTTTCCACCAGAAGGTAAAACCTACTAATGCAGTAATCCACTGAAAGATGGCATGATGATCTTACAATTTGTGTTCGGAATCCTTTACCTGTGCTCCTTGGTAAAATATAGGTTGCTATTCCTTTATTGAAAAGGAATATTTGGGTCTAAATTATTCACTCTGCTTATCAAAATGAAGTTCAATAGAATTTCGTGCATTGTCAGCATGCTTTTAGTATTCATAATTTTTTTTCAGAAGTAAAATACTTTAAAAAGGCTTTAAATTAAGGAAATCCGGGGGGGGGGGGTGGGGGGGTATAAACTAGCCGGTTCCCGCACTCCCGGGCTTCTTCTTCCCGGTGGGATCTCGCCTTGTGAGCATTTATTCCCCTTGGAAGTTTCACACGTGGTGGTCGCCATCTTGGCCTACACGTGGCTGGGGTTCTAGCCTGGAATCCTAAGCATCGGGTTTTTCCTTTTTGCTGATTTGTATGCCTGGACCTGTGATAAGTAAAGTCTTTAAAACCGCATCGGATTCCTGAGTGTTCATCCATTCCTCGCCTGCTTCGGAGGTAGAAGGGAACCCGCTTCCCGGCACTGTTGGGGGACCCCGCGGAGCGCCCCGACACTAAACCTCTTTGAGAGGCTGACATCTGAGCACCTATTCAAGGAACACTCCCTATGGGGACGTTCCTATGGATGGCATCTCTGTTGTGGACATTGGAGTAGCCATCTCCAGCATCTTTGCTTCTCCTGAGGAGTTCTTCGGGAAGGCCGTGGGTCTCAGTGCAGAAGCACTGACCGTACAGCAATATGCTGACCTTTGTCCAAGAGTCTGGGGAAAGAAGTCCGAGATGCAAAGATCTCCCCAGAAGCTTACGAGAAGCTGGGATTTCCGGAAGCCGAGGAAATGGCCAACATGTGTCGCTTTCTATCAAATGCGGCCAGATCGTGACGCCAAACTCACCCACCGCCTAAACCCCAATGTCAAAGCTTCAGCCAGTTCCTTGCAGAGAACCGGGGCCATAAAGGCCCTATAGTGTCCCAGCGGCCCCGACGCTCTACACCCTCCTTCCTTGGTTCTGGGACCCTCCACCTCCTGATGTTTACACTAGAGAGCAGATGTGTATGAGAAATTCTGGCAACACTGACTTTCCCATCTAGAGTAAACCCGCAGCCATCATGGATCACGGTAATATGTATGACTCTCAGGGACCTTTCCATCTGGTGATGACCACGGTATGTCTGCTTGGCTCCAGTAAGCGCCACAAACCTAAGCACTTTGGTGGCTCATTTCACCAGCCAAATTGCTCCCCAACCCCCAAAGCTCTGCAACTGGGAAGTTTGTGCTTCTGGTGTCCCTGACAAAAATAGGGGTACAGGTCTGAGCAATAGTTATAGCAGTTACGGCCTTTCCCTTGCTTGTGGCCAGCCAGGTTTGATCTTCCGACATCCCATATCATCCCCTGCGGAGTGATTCCTGAGTGCAGAGCCGGGAGTAATCCCTGGGCACTGCCAGGTGTGACCCAAAAAGCCAAAGGAAAAAAAAGAAAATAAGAAAGGGGTGAGGGGTGCTACTCAGCTTTCTCTTGCCTTTGGAACCTTTGCTCAAAAACTCCCTGGGCAGCTCTGGGTTTTTCTCAGGTGTTGTCACATTCTCGTGAACTTTAGTTTTTTTTTTTTTTTTTGCTTTTTTGGGTCACATCTGGCAATGCTCGGGTTTCTCCTGGCTCTGCACTCAGGAATTACTCCCGGCGGTGCTCGGGAGGACCGTGTGGGATGCTGGGGATCAAACCCAGGCTGGCATGGGCCGGCGGTGCAAGGCAAAAGCCCTACCCACTGGACTATCGCTCCGGCCCGTGAACTTTAGTTCTTTTTTTTTAAAAATTTTTTATTATACCACCGTGAGACATACAATTACAAAGGTGTTCATAATTGGTTCTGTAATACAGTATTCCAGCACCCATCCCTCCACCAGTGCCCCATTTCCACCACCAATGTACCACCCCCTCCTGTCTACCCCCAGGGTGCCTCAGTAGCAGATACCCCAGTTTTCTTTCTCTCTCTCTGTCTCTGTCTCTGTCTCTGTCTCTCTGTCTCTGTCTCTGTCTCTCTCTCTCTCTCTCTCTCTCTCTCTCTCTCTCTCTCTCTCTCTCTCTGCATCTCTCTCCCTCTTCTTTTACACATTGTGGCTAGGTGAAGGGAAAACTCTCAAAGAGTGTTCAGGGGCAGAGGAGGGGCTTGGGGGTGTTGCCTGCGGGGATTCTTGTTCCTGCAGGGATAGTCCTGAAAGTGCCTGGGTCCAAGGATGTGGTGCTACTCAGACCCAGTGGTGCTAGGGATCACCCCCACCAACCCGGTGTTGCTCAGGGGACCATGTGGTTGACCACGTGGTGACCATTCTTGTGACCAAGGATTAAATTTGGGGCTTGGGGCATGCAAACTGCAAAGTCCTACCCTTTGAGCCTCTCACAGGCTTCTCAGTAATGTAAGTGACTTTTAAGTCATGTAAATGTCTCTTTTACATTACTTAAGGGGAAAGGGATGGTTTGGGGACCCCACTTGGCAGTGCCAGGGCTTTCTATTGACTCTATGCTCAGGGGTTACTCCTGATGCTGCTTGGGGAAGCAAAGGCAGTACTGGGCCTAGAACCAGGGTCAGCCACTTGCAAGGAAAGTGTCTTAATTCCTGTCCTATCTCACCGGCCCTTTATTTGTAGAGGGCTTTCTGGGGAACGTCACAGTCAATGACAAGCACAAGTGTTGGATGTTCTAAACTTTGGCTTTGCTTTAAGTCTGAAAGTTCATTCTCTATTCATTAAATCATCTATTGAATTACCACTCAAAAAAATAAATTAAGGAAATCCTCGTTTATTTTCTGATGGTATAGATTTCTAATGAAAATATTTTATATTAGGGAAAAATAAATCTTTTCCAAAAACTGTATTTTAACCTTGGGCCAAATAGAGTTGACTTAATAGTTTCTTAGGGAGACTTGTTTCTATAAATCAGAAACAAAAAAAAGTAAAAAATAGCTTAAAACAAAGATCTTGATTTGTTTAAGACAAACACGAAGAAAGCAAAGTAGGAAAGGGCTCACCGTCAACCAAATGCAGCAGAAAATGTCAACACAACATAAAATGTCAAAAGAGAAAAAAATTAACCTTTAAAAATCCTATTTATTTCCAGCAGTCTAAAAATCGCTCCTTAAAAAGAGGGTTTTGGGGGCTGAGAGATAGCCCAGTGGTTAGGGCGTTTGCCTTGCATGCAGCCAGTCCATGCCAGCCCAGGTTCAATCCTCAGCATCCCATATGGTCCCCCAAGCACCGCCAGGAGAAATT
>JAJIBD010013328.1:0-27671 GCA_021461705.1 Cryptotis parvus | reverse complement strand
ACTACCAGGCCAGCTCAAAGCAGGAGTTTGTCAAGATTTAGTAATTGCCTTAAGCAAAAGGTGAATTATCTTTGAGGCCCCACTGCTGAGACTGGTGCTGAGAAATAAGGTGACAGATGCCTGTGACTGCGGCCACCGGTCCCTGTCCTCTTCTGCATAAACTGAAGAGCATGAGCTGCCCAGGGGCTTGTGACCACCCCCACTCTGGACTGCTGGCCTGGAGATACCCTCCAATCACTTGTCAGCACTGCAAGTTTCCAGGACGGCAGAGAGGCAGGGGGCCAAGGTTCAGCAGGGCCAGCAGAAGGAGGTGACTATGGGGCCAGGTTCAGCAGGGCCAGACAGAAGGAGGTGACTATGGGGCCAGGGTTCAGCAGGGCAAGGCAGAAGGAGGTGACTATGGGGCCAGGGTTCAGTAGGGCCAGGCAGAAGGAGGTGACTCTGGCCAGGGTTCAGTAGGGCCAGGCAGAAGGAGGTGACTATGGGCCAGGGTCAGTAGGGCCAGGCAGAAGGAGGTGACTATAGGGCCAGGGTCAGTAGGGCCAGGCAGAAGGAGGTGACTATGGGCCAGGGTTCAGTAGGGCCAGACAGAAGGAGGTGACTATGTGCCAGGGTTCAGTAGGGCCAGGCAGAAGGAGGTGACTATGGGCCAGGGTTCAGTAGGGCCAGACAGAAGGAGGTAACTATGGGCCAGGGTTCAGTAGGGCCAGGCAGAAGGAGGTGACTATGGGGCCAGGGTTCAGCAGGGCCAGGCAGAAGGAGGTGACTATGGGCCAGGGTTCAGTAGGGCCAGACAGAAGGAGGTGACTCAGGCCAGGGTTCAGTAGGGCCAGGCAGAAGGAGGTAACTATGGGCCAGGGTTCTGTAGGGCCAGGCAGAAGGAGGTGACTATGGGCCAGGATTCAGTAGGGACAGGCAGAAGGAGGTGACTATGGGCCAGGGTTCCAGTAGGGAAGTAGAAGGAGGTGACTATGGGCCAGGGTTCAGTAGGGCAGGCAGAAGGAGGTGACTATGGGCCAGGGTTCAGCAGGCCAGGCAGAAGGAGGTGACTATGGGCCAGGGTTCAGTAGGGCCAGGCAGAAGGAGGTGACTATGGGTCAGGTTCAGTAGGGCCAGGCAGAAGGAGGTGACTATGGGCCAGGGTTCAGCAGGGCCAGGCAGAAGGAGGTGACTATGGGCCAGGGTTCAGTAGGGCCAGACAGAAGGAGGTGACTATGGGCCAGGGTTCAGTAGGGCAGGCAGAAGGAGGTGACTATGGGGCCAGGGTTCAGTAGGGAGACAGAAGGAGGTGAATATGGGCCAGGGATCAGTAGGGGAGGCAGAAGGAGGTAACATAGAGGTTCAGTAGGGCTAGGCAGAAGGAGGTGACTCAGGCCAGGGTCAGTAGGGCAAACAGAAGGAGGTGACTATGGGCCAGGGTTCAGTAGGGCCAGGCAGAAGGAGGTGACTATGGGGCCAGGTCCAGTAGGGACCAGGCAGAAGGAGGTGACTATGGGGCCAGGGTTCAGTAGGGCCAGGCAGAAGGAGGTGACTGGGCCAGGGTTCAGCAGGACCAGGCAGAAGGAGGTGACTATGGCCAGGTTTCTGCAGGACCAGGCAGAAGGAGGTGACTATGGGCCAGGGTTCAGCAGGGCCAGGAGGTGACTATGGGCCAGGGTTCAGGAGGACCAGGCAGAAGGAGGTGACTATGGGCCAGGGTTCAGCAGGGCCAGGTGGTGACTATGGGGCCATGGTTCAGCAGGGCCAGGCAGAAGGAGGTGACTATGGGGCCAGGGTTCAGTAGGGCCGACAGAAGGAGGTGACTATGGGGCCAGGGTTCAGCAGGGCCAGGCAGAAGGAGGTGACTATGGGCCAGGGGTTCAGTAGGGCTAGGCAGAAGGAGGTGACTCATGTGGCCAGGGTTCAGCAGGGCCAGGCAGAAGAGGTGACTATGGGGTCAGAGATCAGTAGGGCCAGGAGGTGACTATGGGGCCAGGGTTCAGCAGGGCCAGGCAGAAGGAGGTGACTATGGGCCAGGGTTCAGCAGGGCCAGGCAGAAGGAGGTGACTATGGGCCAGGGTTCTGTAGGGCCAGGCAGAAGGAGGTGACTATGGGCCAGGGTTCAGTAGGGCCAGGAGGTGACTATGGTCAGGGGTCTGTAGTAGGGCCAGGCAGAAGGAGGTGACTATGGGGCCAGGGTTCAGTAGGGCCAGGCAGAAGGAGGTGACTATGGGCCAGGGTTCAGTAGGCCAGACAGAAGGAGGTGACTATGTGCCAGGGTTCAGTAGAGCCAGGCAGAAGGAGGTGACTATGGGCCAGGGTTCAGTAGGGGCCAGACAGAAGGAGGTAACTATGGCCAGGGTTCAGTAGGGCCAGGCAGAAGGAGGTGACTATAGGGCCAGGGTTCAGCAGGCCAGGCAGAAGGAGGGTGACTAGGCCCAGGGTTCAGTAGGGGCCAGACAGAAGGAGGTGACTATGGGCCAGGGTTCAGTAGGGCCAGGCAGAAGGAGGTAACTAGGGCCAGGGTTCTGTAGAGGCCAGGCAGAAGGAGGTGACTATGGGCCAGGATTCAGTAGGGCCAGGCAGAAGAGGTGACTATGGGCCAGGGTTCAGTAGGGCCAGGCAGAAGGAGGTGACTATGGCCAGGGTTCAGTAGGGCCAGGCAGAAGGAGGTGACTATGGGCCAGGGTTCAGCAGGGCCAGGCAGAAGGAGGTGACTATGGTTATGGGTTCAGTAGGGCCAGGCAGAAGGAGTGACTATGGTCAGGGTCGTAGGGCCAGGCAGAAGGAGGTGACTATGGCCAGGGTTCAGCAGGGCCAGGCAGAAGGAGGTGACTATGGGCCAGGGTTCAGTAGGGGGGCCAGACAGAAGGAGGTGACTATGGGCCAGGGTTCAGTAGGGCCAGGCAGAAGGAGGTGACTATGGGGCCAGGGTTCAGTAGGGCCAGACAGAAGGAGGTGACTATGGGCCAGGGATCAGTAGGGCCAGGCAGAAGGAGGTGACTATGGGGCCAGGGTTCAGTAGGGCCAGGCAGAAGGAGGTGACTATGGGCCAGGGTTCAGTAGGGCCAGACAGAAGGAGGTGACTATGGGACAGGGTTCAGTAGGCCAGGCAGAAGGAGGTGACTATGGGGCCAGGGTTCAGTAGGGCCAGGCAGAAGGAGGTGACTATGGGGGCCAGGGTGGTGTCAGGGCCAGGCAGAAGGAGGTGACTATGGGCCAGGGTTCAGCAGGACCAGGCAGAAGGAGGTGACTATGGGCCAGGGTTCAGCAGGACCAGGCAGAAGGAGGTGACTATGGGCCAGGGTTCAGCAGGGCCAGGAGGTGACTATGGGCCAGGGTTCAGCAGGACCAGGCAGAAGGAGGTGACTATGGGCCAGGGTTCAGCAGGGCCAGGTGGTGACTATGGGGCCATGGTTCAGCAGGGCCAGGCAGAAGGAGGTGACTATGGGGCCAGGGTTCAGTAGGGCCGGACAGAAGGAGGTGACTATGGGGCCAGGGTTCAGCAGGGCCAGGCAGAAGGAGGTGACTATGGGCCAGGGTTCAGTAGGGCTAGGCAGAAGGAGGTGACTATGTGGCCAGGGTTCAGCAGGCCAGGCAGAAGGAGGTGACTATGGGGTCAGAGATCAGTAGGGGCCAGGAGGTGACTATGGGGCCAGGGTTCAGCAGGGCCAGGCAGAAGGAGGTGACTATGGGGCCGGGTTCAGCAGGGCCAGGCAGAAGGAGGTGACTATGGGCCAGGGTTCAGTAGGGCCAGGCAGAAGGAGGTGACTATGGGCCAGGGTTCAGTAGGGCCAGGAGGTGACTATGGGTCAGGGTTCAGTAGGGCCAGGCAGAAGGAGGTGACTATGGGGCCAGGGTTCAGCAGGGCCAGGAGGTGACTATGGGCCAGGGTTCAGCAGGGCCAGGCAGAAGGAGGTGACTATGGGCCAGGGTTCAGTAGGGCCAGGCAGAAGGAGGGTGACTATGGGCCAGGGTTCAGCAGGGCCAGGCAGAAGGAGGTGACTATGGGTCAGGGTTCAGTAGGGCCAGGCAGAAGGAGGTGACTATGGGCCAGGGTTCAGTAGGGCCAGGTAGAAGGAGGTGACTATGGGCCAGGGTTCAGTAGGGCCAGACAGAAGGAGGTGACTATAGGCCGGTTCAGCAGGGCCAGGCAGAAGGAAGTGACTATGGGCCAGGGTTCAGCAGGGCCAGGCAGAAGGAGGTGACTATGGGCCAGGGTTCAGTAGGGCCAGGAGGTGACTATGGGCCAGGGTTCAGTAGGGCCAGCAGAAGGAGGTGACTATGGGGCCAGGGTTCAGCAGGGCCAGGAGGTGACTATGGGCCAGGGTTCAGTAGGGCCAGGCAGAAGGAGGTGACTATGGGCAGGGTTCAGTAGGGCCAGGAGGTGACTATGGGCCAGGGTTCAGCAGGGCCAAGCAGAAGGAGGTGACTATGGGGCCAGGGTTCAGCAGGGCCAGGAGGTGACTATGGGCCAGGGTTCAGCAGGGCCAGGCAGAAGGAGGTGACTATGGGCCAGGGTTCAGTAGGGCCAGGCAGAAGGGAGGTGACTATGGGCCAGGGTTCAGCAGGGCCAGGCAGAAGGAGGTGACTATGGGCCAGGGTTCAGCAGGGCCAGGCAGAAGGAGGTGACTATGGCCCAGGGTTCAGTAGGGCCAGGCAGAAGGAGGTGACTATGGGCCAGGGTTCAGCAGGGCAAGGCAGAAGGAGGTGACTAGGGGTGCAGTCAGTGCCCCCATGAGACCCAGAGGGACACAGGGTAGACAGCCCCCAAACCATGGGCCCACTGCTCCTCACACACTGCAGCCAGGCTGACGTGGAGAAACGGGGGCTCTCCTCACCCACCCAGTCCTATTTCACAGGACTCTGCTACCCACAGGCAGCCCAGGATAAGCTGCGGGGGAGAATGTCTCTGGAAAAACAGAACTTAAAGGAAGTGGGATACCCCGTCTCAGACAAAGGGTCCAACTTCCAGGTCTGGGGTCCCAGCCCCTTCCCCCAGCGACTCTACAGCAGGAAGAGGAAGAAACAGGGCCCTGGGGCCCAGGCGGCAGCCCAGAGTGGGGCTGGGGGGTTGAGCTGAGCGGGTTGATGGTGGTGGGGCAGCACTCCAGGACGGGGCCTGGAAGCTGGGAGGCGCATCAGGCGGTTCCCTGCGGGACCCTCACCAACAATGCAGCCAAACAGCGAGGGTCCTTACTGCAAAGCAGGAAGGGCAGCCGCCAATGGCTGGATTGTGCGGCCCTGGGGACTGAAAAGAGCTGAGCCCAGGGACCCCTGCAATCATTCTGCTGGGGGGGCTACCCTGGAGCCTGAGCCACCAAGGACACAAAGCCCCGCTTCCCCCAGTGGGCGCAGACACACTTCTGGGCGAGGTGGGGAGGCCCAGCACTGCCCTGCTCCTCGTCCACAAGCCTCTTGCCTCTGCTGATGACAGATCATGATCCTGGGGGCCTCTTCCCGTCTTCTTTCTGCGCCAAGAGCGATTCCCCGAACCAAACCGTCACCCAGAGGCCGACAGTAGAAAAGAGGGCAGCGACACTGCACCATAGAGAGGGCGAAGGCCAGAGAGTCACCTCTCATGTGGGGCCCCAAACACACAAGGCTGAAAAGAGCTAGACTGAGTATGACTGGGAGCGTCCCCCCCACCTGCCCCCCACTTACGAGTAAGTCAGTGCCTCAGGATGCCCTGAGGAAAGCCACTTCTGCCTGGGGCTGGGGGGGGGGGGGGGGCTCCTGTTCCCGCTTCAGCATTTGCTGCACGGCTGAGATCTGCAGGTTCCTGACTGAGGCTCTGAAGATGCAAGAAGGGAAACACCCTCCTTGTCACAAGGATGTCCGCTTGGTCAGTGGAGGGGCCAGGAGCACACAGGAAAGGCAGCAGGGAAATTCTGTACTGTAGCCTTGGGCCTCGGCAGCAAGGACAGACTGGGCGTGTGGGGGGCTGTTTCCTGAGGGGCAGAATGGAGCGTGGCCTGACTGTCAACATGGATGGCAGTTGACGGGGAGAGACAGCCGAGGCTGGATGCGTGGGGCAAGCTTCAGGATCAGAGGCCATAGAGGCAGAGTGTGTAAATGATGCTGGGGTGGGGAGATGAATTAGCAGACAAATATCTGATCTTGGAGTAATGGGTGTGAGAGAAGACAGGCTTCACCAGGGCTGGGAGAGAGAAGAGCAAATGTGACTTTGCCCAGGCAGGGCTGGTGCTGAGCCGGGTGTGTGATGAACTGGTGTGTGTGGAACCAGTTAGGAGTCACGCAGCTCCCCCCCCCGAAACAACAGGCCTGCTGCTCCCGCACACGCTGCAGCCAGGCTGATGCGGAGAAAACAGGGGGCTCTCCTCACCCACTTTTGTCCTCGACTATTTCACATGGCTCCGTTACCCGCAGGAGTAATGGGCTATTTTCCGACCATACAAAGGGGGTGTGTCTGTTACTTACAGCGCATGAGATGCCTGTGGAGCTTCAAGGGGTCCCAACTAGGGAAAAAGGCCAGCACTGGGGGCTCTGGGGAAGGCTGTTATCTGGGAGACCTGGGGTGGTGGCTGGGCCCGGAGTGAGAATCGGCTGTACCGTGCAGGTGTGCAAAGGGCCCGGTGGTCGGAAGTCGGGAACGGGGCTCTTGCTGGGCTAGATGTTGCTCATGGGCCCGTCCAAGCTTTCTGATATTAGAGTGAGAGCAGCTGGCCCGGTCAGCACACTCTTGCTCTGGCTTCAGGCGCCCTGGGCCGGAGAGGAGGGTCAACTCACCTCTGCACCCAGCTACAGCCCCCGCCTGCCCATGGGGTCAACTCACCTCTGCACCCAGCCACAGCCCCCGTCTGCCCATGGGGGGGTCAACTCACCTCTGCACCCAGCCACAGCCCCGTCTGCCCATGGGGGTCAACTCACCTCTGCACCCAGCCACAGCCCCCGTCTGCCCATGGGGGTCAACTCACCTCTGCACCCAGCCACAGCCCCGCCTCTGCCCATGGGGGGTCAACTCACCTCTGCACCCAGCCACAGCCCCCGGCCTGCCCATGGGGGTCAACTCACCTCTGCACTCAGCCACAGCCCCCGTCTGCCCATGGGGGGGTCAACTCACCTCTGCACCCCAGCCACAGCCCCCGTCTGCCCATGGGGTCAACTCCACCTCTGCACCCAGCCACAGCCCCCGTCTGCCCATGGGGGGTCAACTCACCTCTGCACTCAGCCACAGCCCCCGTCTGCCCATGGGGTCAACTCACCTCTGCACCCAGCCACAGCCCCCGTCTGCCCATGGGGTCAACTCACCTCTGCACCCAGCCACAGCCCCCGTCCTGCCCATGGGGGTCAACTCACCTCTGCACCCAGCCACAGCCCCGTCTGCCCATGGGGGTCAACTCACCTCTGCACCCAGCCACAGCCCCCGTCTGCCCATGGGGGTCAACTCACCTCTGCACCCAGCTACAGCCCCCGTCTGCCCATGGGGGTCAACTCACCTCTGCACTCAGCCACAGCCCCGGTCTGCCCAAGGGGGTCAACTCACCTCTGCACCCAGCCACAGCCCCGTCTGCCCATGGGGGTCAACTCACCTCTGCACCCAGCCACAGCCCCCGTCTGCCCATGGGGGTCAACTCACCTCTGCACTCAGCTACAGCCCCCGTCTGCCCATGGGGGTCAACTCACCTCTGCACCCAGCCACAGCCCCCGTCTGCCCATGGGGGTCAACTCACCTCTGCACCCAGCCACAGCCCCCGTCTGCCCATGGGGGTCAACTCACCTCTGCACCCAGCTACAGCCCCGTCTGCCCATGGGGATCAACTCACCCCTCTGCACCCAGCCATAGCCCCCGTCTGCCCATGGGGGGTCAACTCACCTCTGCACCCAGCCACAGCCCCCGTCTGCCTATGGGGGGTCAACTCACCTCTGCACTCCAGCCACAGCCCCCCATCTGCCCTTGGGGGGTCAACTCACCTCTGCACTCAGCTACAGCCCCCGTCTGCCCATGGACCGTGTGGTCCCTCTGAGGCTGTGGTTCAGTCAAGGAGCACTACAGAGATGAGAGGTGACGCCCTCCCACCTGGCCACCTGGTCAGCTCCGGTCAGGCCCAAGTCCTTGACTTCCTGCAGGTCACTGCTCCCAGCACTCATCCATTCCAGCACTGTGGAGCCAGGACCCTGGCCTGGACCCCAGGTGGCCGCCCAGCTGGTGGCTGAGTGGGCAGACAGCACTGAAGGACTGAGTGAGGAAGAGCACTCCCTGGCCATAGGGGCTCCCTCCAGACCAGCGAGCAGGGCCGGGCTCCAGAGCCCAGCATAGGCCGGGTGGACAGGCAGTGCCAGGCGGACTGAGCAACTGGCTGGGAATCTGGAGCGACACAGGGCAGAAGCCAAGGCAGGCCGCGCCACAGAGCTCCCGCTAGGCTGGGGGCACATTTACTGCGCCAGGCTTGGTGTTGGGTCTGCAGGAAATGAAGAGGGCACGGAGGCCTGGGCCTACGTTGCACACCCGTGTTCCAGCAGGAGCTGCAGACAGAGCTGAGCCCGGCTGGGGAGGCCCCGACGCAGACACTGCCCACATTAGCCAGCAACTCAGGCAGCAACCCAGATCCCGAATAGCGAGAATCCCAGTGGTTCTGGGTATCTGAAGGAAAGGGGGCACTGGCTGCCCAATCCTGCTTCTGACACTTGGTAGCTGTGTGGTCTTGGGCGAGTCGCTGAACCTTTCTGAGCCCTGGGTTCCTCTGATGTCACTTCCTTTCCTGGCAGGGACAGGGAGCAGCTCAGAGAGGCCCTCAGTGGGCACCCACCCCCAAAGCAGGTTATGGGGGGTATACAGGGGACATAGGTGTGCAGCCCGTTGTTTAAACTGCTTAAACTGGGGAGGGGTCCTTGTGGTGGGCCCTACTTACCCCATTGGGTTTACTCTTTTCTTCCCTACCCCTCATCTTTTGCAGGGACCAAGAGCCCCCTTTTATAGCCCCTCATGCAGGCCCTGGGGAGCTGGAGGCCAGAGGCAATGACAGCTAACACTCCCCGGCACATTTACTGAAACCTTTTGACACAGAGGATATTTTTATGAGATAAGTGCCCTGTGTCGGTATAAGCGGCAAGTTTCATTGCTCACATTCCAGTCTGGCCAAGAGCCTTTTCAATCACTGTCCGTGGCAACGATAAACCTTAATGGCTGAGGGAAAGCGGGCAGCTCCCCGCATGGATCCGTCTTTCTGCCTCCCTGCTCCCAACACTCTGCTCGCCTCACAGGGCGGGAGGCCCCTGCAGTGTGTGTGGGGGCTCATTCATCTGCCAGCCCCCATTTCTCAACCTCTGGGGACTGGAAGTATATTTGAGACTGCAGAGATTTAAACTGTCACCCCCTACTGCCCCCTCTGTTGGCGACCTCAGGATGGTGGGCTCTGGAGAGACCCCAGCCCTTGGCATTTGGGGGCTTCCCATCCCCAAAGCATCCTGACTCATCCTGACTCATCCTCATCTTGCATCAGCCAAGTCCCTGCTTGTGATTTTCACCGGCCTCCTCTGCCCTCATACAGAATGTCCTTCTCCATCCAATGGGGCCATACCCAAACTCAGAGGTCCTGAAGTCACACAGAGTCAGGAACCTGCGTGCCTGCAGCGTTCAGGTCTGCCCGTACCGCCTGGAAGAGCCGTGATGAAAAAGTAATGGATGTTCGGATGAGTGAGAGGGTAGGTGAGTGAGTCGAATGAACGAATGAATGAATGAGTGAATGAATGAGTGATTCTCCCTCCAGGCACCTCATTCAACCACCTCAGTGTCTTATAGATATGGGTTATGCTTAGTCTCTACCCAAAGGCTGTTTCTTCAAGAAGATTCTAGTATGTTCCAGAACGCAAGGCGGGCAAGATTCTATCATCTTGTTACTCCCTCTGCCCATGGCTGCCAGGCTCCTGGGACTGAGGAGAGCTGAGGAGGACGCGGTCTCCCCACCTGGACTGCACTGTCCCCCACCCAAGTTGTCCCCACGCCTACCTGTCTCTGCCTAACCCCCTCCTCCACGGCCCCTGCTCGCACACCGGCTTCAGTGACTGACGTCCCCGGCCCTGGTGGCCTCCTGCTCCGGACAGCTGTTTCCTCTCCTCTAGACGGCCGCCAGCCCTGTCTCTGTGAGCTCGAGTGAGACCCTCAGTCATGGCACCGCTGTCACATGAAGACATGGGATGGGAAACATGAAGGCAGGAAACGAAGGGGCTGCGAGACCTGGTTAGAGCCGAGACGGACTTCTTCTCCCACATTCTCAGACCCTTTCCAGGGAGAGCCGTGAGAATGCGGCCTCTAGGGTTGGGATTCTGGGGAGCAACTGCCGGCTCCCGGGCACCGTGAGGAAGGGTGACCTTCCTCCTCCCAGAGGCTGGGCAGTTTAAGAACAGTTAAAAACCCTGTATGGCCTGGTTAAGCCCAAACCCAAACCACAAGACAAAATTCCCGACATCCCCCTCTGCTGGTCTGACCCCAGATTCTGCCTCAAATCTGACTTCTCTGCCTCGAGCTGAACCACGTACTACACACAGAGCCTCAAAGGGAACAACTTCTGCAACTTTCCAACACACTCCAAGCCCCACCTGTTCTCCCCATCCTTCAAGGCCACAGAACCTATTCTGGTCCTTGGAGAAGGAGAAACAAAAAAAGAAAAGCAGCAGCCAGCACGGGGACCAATTAAGTGTTTCCTTTGAAATGCATGTGCGCTGTTGAGGGCCAGCTCCCTCCCCTGTGACCAGAACCAGATGTGGGGGGGGTGGGGGGAACCAGCCTCCCGCCACCACACCACCACAGCCCGACCCCAGGAGGGAGGTGGGGGGGGGGGAGCGCAGACGGGGAGGGCTCTGGCTAATGTACTCGGGGACAGGGGGAGGTTTTCATTTCCCCTGACACCTAGGAGAAGTGAACACACAGCGCCTCCCAGCCGCGCTCCGCCTTCCTCCTGCAGGCACTTAGCCATCTGCCCTCCGCTCTCCTTCCTCCCTCAGAACCCTCCTCCGACACTCCAGCCTGAAGGAAACACACCCTGAGCTTGCACACAGACGCCCCATCCCAGGGTGTCCATCACAGCTGTGCAAAACTGCTTTGTCTAATGAGACGGTAGCAGCTTTTCTTAGTCCGTGCGTTTTCCCAGCAAGCCCTCTATAACCAAGTGCTAAGGGCTGTGGTGTGTGTGTGTGGGGGGGGTGATAAAACGTTAACTGCCAATTCCTGGGCAGGGGACAGGGGTGTTCTGACATGCAGCCCTGGCCAGTGTTCATGGTGTACATAACCAGGACCAGTGAGAGGTCACTGAACGTGGCTCTGTGGAGACATCTGCTGACTGGGCCCGCATCCGCCCCCATTGCTCCTGTATGCCAGAGTTCGTTCCTTCACAGAGGCAAGATGAGGGCTGGGGGGGATAGTACAGGAGGTCAAGGCACTCGCACGTCTTGGTCACGACTCAGTACCACATATGGTTCTCGAGCACTGCCCAGAGTGATCCCCGAGTACAGAGCCTGGAGTTATGTCCTGAGCATCACTGGGTGTGCCCAAATTCCTATAATAACCCCCCCCGTCCAGAGGGTTAAGATGAGAAACGCTCAAATTTCTTCAAAATTAAATACCATTTTTCATCTAAAAGATTAAGATGGTCTATTACTTAATGAGAGTACCCAGCGCTGCCCAATTACTGTTACCAAACCTTAGCGATAGTGCTCACGTAGGCCTATTGACTCAAGAATTCCGTTTAAACAATTACTGCCGGGGTCATACGCAGGGTGCTTGGAGGCCATCATGGCTATATCTGGCAGACTATAGGGACGATGGGGCACCAGGGATTGGACTCAGGGCCTCACATTTACAAGGACTGTGCTCTACCACTTCAGCCATGAGCCAGCCCTGTAGCCACCTCACCATGTAGAAACCTGAGTGCTACAGAGCTTTGGCACAGAGCTCTAGATCAAAGTGGAATTTAAAGCAACCCACGGCTGTAGGCAATCTACACGATCAGCCAGAGGGGAGGAATTATAGGAAGTCTAAATTCAGCCTTCAAGAAGACTCTGTAAGGATTTCATCATAAATACTCAGGGAAGGAAGGTGGGATCCTGTGCGAGAAGGTCTTCACTGCAGACCCTCTGCTCTCCTTCTGCTTCCCAGAGGTCTAGCTGGGGGGCTGGGCTCCAGGGCTCCAGAATGCAGCCTCCACCAGAGGCCTGAAGTAATGGGTTGGCCAAACAGGAGGGATAAATCAACGCCAAGGACGCTGTCACCCCGGGCAATCCTGGCGCTACTCCATTTTCACGTGAATTTAGCAGCTCTGCATGGTTTTTAAGAACCCAATTGTATCTTGACACTTTTTAAATGATGCCTCTTTACATCAACCATAATTTATCTTTTACTCAGAGCAGCTCTACTTCCATAAGCATTTGGGAGCCCCCGGTTGGGGACAGAGGTCGGAGGGGGGGGGGCAATCCACAGTGACGTCCCTTCCTTTGCAAGAGCCCACACTGGAAAGCTCGGATGACAGACTCACCAAATGTGATTTTCATGTCAGAGGCTCACTTGGGGAGGCCTGAAAGGCTGTACTTGGAAAGAAACTACACATGCTGAAAATGTTTACGGATGCGGGGCGGGGGTGAAGGTGAGTGGGTGTGTGGGAAAGAACACAGGTGTGTGGGTCAAACCCCCCAAGCTAAAATTTATATTCACCACACAACAGGGCTCTGTCCTCTCCTTTGTGGAGGGGAAAAAGAAAAGCAGAAATGATTACAACTTCTCAAAAGGCCAAAGGAGACTTGTGAGAAACTTGGGAGGGGTCTCCACTAGCCTGTCAATCCCAAAGCTGTATGGGGGGCCTGGCAGACGTGGGGACCCCTCGGGCCTCCTCCCGCAGACCGAGCACAGACTTCCACCACTGTGCTCCAATAGCCATGAACTCCTGTGACTGTTGATTCCAGAAGCTCTGAGAGTCAAAGACAGAAGCAGAACAACAAACATTTGCCCAGACCTCCAAGAAAATAGACCCTGTCCCTTCTTTTGCGTGATCAAAGATATATAACCAATATGATTTTGATAGGCTCATGTAATATTTAACAATAACTCACATTGTTAAATATTACATGAGCCTATCGGAATCATATTGGTTATATATTATCTTTGATTACGTTAATTAACAATCATTTTTAGAATTTTTGAGACTCACAGACATGGGGCAGAGGTGCTACTGGCTCTCCCTGTGCCCAGCCGCTCACGAGGCGCCCAGGAGGGATGGCAGGTTCTAGCCCTGGCCTGTCACCCCAGCAGAGCCTCGCAACAAGCCAAATGATCCCCCCACACACACACACACACTCCATGAGGGTCTCCATTGTCCACATCCGGACTTCCCTCTCGTCAGAATTCCACCCAGCAGACCAGCCTATCACAGCCTATCTGGGCTCGTGCGGCCACAAGTGGCCAAGCGGTTCATCAATAAATGCTGGATTTAGAGGTGACTACAAGAGTCTGCTATTCGCATGGCAGAGCCTGGCAAGCTACCCATGCCGTATTTAATATGCCAAATACCAGTAACAATTATAGACCTCATTCCCATGACCTGATGGAATGGTTTGAGGCTCTTTATGTTCCTGGAGCAAGCAGGTGCCCTTGGGCTCTACTAGCATGAGACAGGACATATGGGAGATGTTACTGGTGCCCGCTCGAGCCAATCGATGATGAACGGGAAGACAGTGATACAGTGATCCACCCCCTCATGGGGCCAGGTTCAAGAAGGGAAACTGAGGCAGCAAAAGCTCCTATGAGCAGGGGGCACGAAGCCAGCTGCGGTGCTGCTCTGAGCGCCGGAGAACAACGAAGTCCATCCACTACAAGGGTTTATACTCACAAGCCCCCAGCTCAGGCCTCGCTCCTCCAAGCATGGTCCTATGCCGTCAGCCTTAGCATCACCAAGCTCGCTTCAGGCCCCACAATCTGTGCCGTAAAGCCACTTCCAAGGCTGAGCCACTGGTGGGACACACCGACATCAAAATGCTGAACAGGGGAACCTGAATCCCACCTCGGATGGCTTCTGAGGTGTTGCACGGAAACGGGATGATGGCTTTGACACGAAGTCTGTCAAGTGCTGGGGTCAGGAGGGCAGACTGTCCAGCAGAATGGACAGGACAGCATCTTTAGGACACCTGTGGCTTCACATTAGGGGACGAGCCAAGGAGTGGGTTCTGTTTTGGTCCCAGAAGAACCTGCCTTGCTCAGCTCACTCAAAACCAACTTCTCTCTGACATTTTTCACGTGGCGGCTGGGCCCCTGGCTCAGGCACCCTCCCATCCTGCAGACCTGGGCAGCCAGAGCGGCGTGAGTACAGCCATCTGTTCCCCAGGCTCCTGAGAAGGCGGGTACTCTCCCACAAAGGGCCACTGTCCCCCGCAGAAGCCATTTACATTTTACTGTGAGCCCACACCTGGGTTGGACAAGAAGAAGAAAAAACAGCCTGCATTGGTACGCTGTGCAAACCCCACTTCTCAAGTGTATTTTCATCTGGACCTCACTTGAACCCTCACAGCAGCAGAGAGAGAGAGAGAGAGAGAGAGAGAGAGAGAGAGAGAGAGAGAGAGAGAGAGAGAGAGAGAGAGAGAGAGAGAGGGCAGAGACAGGGCCCCTGCACCCAGGCTTAGCACTCTGCCTTTCAAGACCAAGCCAGACCTGAGCACCCTGGGCGGCAAGTGCCCAGCCAAGGTCCACACAATCACCTTCAGTTCCATGCCCACCGCACCCCCCACAGTGAGCAGAGGCATCCAGGCCCTGGCAGGGTGAGGGTCCCAGGCTGGGCAGCCCTGAGCAGGCTATGCAGGAGACCAAGCCATTCTCTGGGGCTGGAGCCTGAGCAATAGGGAGATGTGTGCCTGTGTGTGTGTGAGAGAGAGAGAGAGAGAGAGAGAGAGGGAGGGAGAGAGAGGGAGAGAGGGAGGGAGAGGGAAGGAGAGAGGGAAAGAGAGGGAGAAAGATAGGGAGAGAAACAGAGGGAGGGAGAGAGTAGAGAAAGAGAGGCAAAGAGAGGGAAAGAGAGAGGGAGAAAGGGAGGGAGGAAGGGAGGGAGAGAGAAAGAGGGAGAAAGGGAGGGAGAGAGAGGAGAGAGAGAAAGAGAGAGAGGGAGAGAAAGGGAGGGAGAGGGAGGGAAAGAGAGGGAGAGAAACGGAGGGAGAGAAAAGAGAAAGAGAGGAAGAGAAAGGAAAAGAGGGAAAGAGAGGGAGAAAGGGGAGGGAGGGAGAGAAAGAGGGAGAAAGGGAGGGAGGGAGGAGAGGAGAGAGAGAGAGAGAGAGAGAGAGAGAGAGAGAGAGAGAGAGAGAGAGAGAACAAGAGAACACATTTCCTAAAAAGGAAATTTGTACAAAGCCCTCAAGTGAAAATGCATTCTCCCTCCTATCCTGGGGAATTTACTTCCAGAAGGAATCTGCAAAACCCATCGCCCACAGAGCCTGAGGGGCTCAGCGGGGGCTGCCTCACCAGAGCCCCAGCAGGCTGTCTTGAAGGAGCTGCCCCAGCAAGGTTCCCAGGTTTGGGTTTGGGGAAAGGCGTCCATAGGTGCACAGCGAGACAGCCCAGCCCAGAGGGAATAAAGGGAAGCTGTCGCTTATCACACTGCTACTATCCTGCCCCGTGCCCAGAGGACCCTTGTGCTGACCACTGCACTATGCTCCAGGTTTCCAGATGCCGACTCTGGCTTAGCAGAGCAAGCGCTAGTTCGTGGGCGTGCACGGACTCCTGCATTCTGGGGTGGCGGAAACAACCTCCACGGTGCTCCTGCTCCTCTGACCCGGCAGCTACTGTTCTCAGCACCCAGAGCTGGGGCGGGGAGTAATAAAATGAGTCGGTGCAGAGTGGGCCGACCACAGTGGAGGCCTCCCTAAATGTTCCTTTTCCCTCCCTGAAGCCAGGCTCTGCTCTCTGTGAGCTGGAGAACCGAGACACAGCCCAGTAAGGAGCAAAGGGGGTGGGGGGATTCGTCATATCCACCCATCACCCCCAGTTAGGAAAGTTCTTCCTTACATCCATCTGCGGTGGCTTCTTCGGAGCTCCCACTTTAAAAGCTTGGTATTTATTCAGATATTTATTTCTCACTGTAAACAGATGCTTACAGAGATATTTATTGTTCTCTGTAAACGCAGCAAATGTCTCAGGAAAACAGACTCCCAAACTCACGAGGACTGGAGTGAATTCCTTTGTGACACGCATTTGCTTTGGTTTTTAACCTACTCCAGCTCTCCAGTCTCATGAAGAAGCAGAGGAAGGGACGGGAACCGCCTCACGTAACAGTGCTAAGGGAAGACACCATCTTTCACTGGGAAAATAAAATGGCATTTATGGCTCTGCATAGTAGGAGCTGGCCAGGGCACTCCCAAGGGTCGGCACCAAGAGCCGCCGAATCGGACACGACAATGACGTCGGGTGAATCACAAAACACTGATCTCCAAGAAGGAATTCCGGGGATGGTTTCAAGAAACCAGGGGAGAAGAAGCTCACGGAGCTCGAGAGCCGCAAAGAGAGAATCTGATTACTGACGCACAGGATCAATGAAATGAAACATCTTTTCATTTCACGCCTGGTTCTGGCGAGAAACAGAAGCGCAGGGGCCTCACTGGCCTTCCTGACCGCACAAGGTGAATGGCCAAACGACTATGGTAGCAAATTCCCTTTGTTTTGTCTGTGTGCTTCCAAAGCAGTGTTGTGTGAAGGGCTGAGTAAGGAACAGCGGGTCCCAAGCTGTGGCATAGCAAAGACTGTTATGAGCCACAGGGAAGGACCAGCTGCCTGGGACCGTACCTACAGACCTGGGGTCAGCAGCAAGCCCAGGACGGGTCACAGAAATCCAGACTGGACACGGGGCCCAATGTCTTGAGGCCCTCCTCACAGAAGCTGCCTATTTATTCCCTTCACTCCTTCCCTTTCCCCATTCCCTGTGTCCTTTATTTTTGGGGTTGGGGGCACACTTGGCGGTGATTGGGGCTTATTCCTGGCTCTGTGCTCAGGAATCACTCCTGGGGTGCTGGAGATGGAACTTGGGTTAGCGGTGTGCAAGGCAAGTACCCACAGCACTGTCCCTCCAGTCTCACTGCGATTTTCGCTGAGGTACCATGATATACGATATTGTTAAAAATGGGTTCCATGCACACAAGTTTTCAACCCCATGCCCTCCACGAGTGGCTGCTTCCTGCCACCATTGCCTGGGGGGTCCCCAGAACTTTCCCACCTACCTCATACCATTTCCCTGCCATTGTAAGCTCAGTTCTGTAGACTGGTTCTCAGATTCTGTTGCCCTCGACCAACTGTTGCTCCCAACTATGTTTCTTTACACCCCATCTGTGAGAGATTCTTCAGTATCTGTCCCTCTCCTTCCCCTGGACTAAACTCAGCATGATGCCTCTAAGTCCATCCACATAGTGGCGGAGTGCATGATTTTAACCTTATTAGGAAGTGCGGACCTCCGGGCATTGGAAAGCACTAGGAGTCACTCAACGTGGAGGATCAGGTCAACACGTGAAGACTAGGTCAACATGCGAGGGCCAGGTCAACATGCGAGGCCCAGGTCAACGTGCGAGGCCCAGGTCAACGTGGTGAGGCCCAGGTCAACATGCGAGGCCCAGGTCAACGTGGAGGGCCAGGTCAACGCAAGGGCCAGGTCAGCGAGGCCCAGGTCAACGTAGCAGGCCCAGGTCAATGTAGAGGCCAGGTCAATGTAGAGGCCCAGGTCAACATGCGAGGCCCAGGTCAACACGTGAGGGCCAGATCAACGTGTGAGGGCCAGGTCAACATGTGAGGCCCAGGTCAACGTGTGAGGGCCAGGTCAACACGTGAGGGCCAGATCAACGTGTGAGGGCCAGGTCAACGAAGGCCCAGGTCAACGGTGAGGGCCAGGTCCGTGCAAGACCCAGGTCAACATGCGAGGACCAGGTCACGTGTGAGGACCAGGTCAATGTAGAGGGCCAGGTCAATGTAGAGGGCCAGGTCAATGTAGAGGCCCAGGTCAACGTGCGAGGGCCAGGTCAATGTGTGAGGCCCAGGTCAACGTGCGAGGGCCAGGTCAATGTGCGAGGACCAGGTCAATGTAAGACCCAGGTCAACGGTGAGGGCCAGGTCAATGTGAGGACCAGGTCAACGTGCGAGGGCCAGGTCAATGTGTGAGGACCAGGTCAATGTAGAGGGCCAGGTCAATGCGAGGCCCAGGTCAACGTGCGAGGGCCAGGTCAATGTAGAGGGCCAGGTCAACGTGCGAGGCCAGGTCAACGTGTGAGGACCAGAAAGCAGGAAAATGGCATTTATTCTTTGGAAGGGGGCTAGGTGAGATGGGGGGCGAGAATATCAGTGTGCTGTTCTGAAACTCTCTGTCCTTCCTATCCTATCAACTTTTTCATAATTTTCTTGGCAACACTGAAATTTCTTCCCCTTCCAACACTCCCAGAATGTACATTAGAACCTAAATCATTGTGGAAGACAGTCGAAGCCCCCATGCACTAGCAACAAGGTGTGCCACCCCCAAAAAAATAATTCTGGTGCTCTTCATAGGCAAGGAACAGAATGAAGGAGTGGGAACAGAGCAGGTGCTTCTGAGATCTACAGGAAAAGATCTGCTGGGTTACAGTAACAGTCTAGCCTGGGGTGGGTTACAGTAACATTCTAGCCTGGGGGGTTACAGTAACAGTGTAGCCTGGGGTGGGTTACAGTAACAGTCTAGCCTGGGGGGGTTACAGTAACAGTCTAGCCTGGGGAGTTACAGTAACATTCTAGCCTGGGGGGGTTACAGTAACAGTGTAGCCTGGGGTGGGTTACAGTAACAGTCTAGCCTGGGGATTACAGTAACAGTGTAGCCTGGGGGGGGTTACAGTAACAGTGTAGCCTGGGGGGTTACAGTAACAGTCTAGCCTGGGGGGTTACAGTAACAGTGTAGTCTGGGGTGGGTTAGAGTAACAGTCTAGCCTGGGGGTTACAGTAACAGTCTAGCCTGGGGGTTTACAGTAACAGTCTAGCCTGGGGGGGTTAGAGTAACAGTCTAGCCTGGGGGGTTACAGTAACAGTCTAGCCTGGGGGGTTACAGTAACAGTGTAGCCTGGGGGTGTTACAGTAACAGTCTAGCCTGGGGGTTACAGTAACAGTGTAGCCTGGGGTGGGTTACAGTAACAGTCTAGCCTGGGGGTTACAGTAACAGTCTAGCCTGGGGGGTTACAGTAACAGTCTAGCCTGGGGGTTACAGTAACAGTCTAGCCTGGGGGGGGTACAGTAACAGTGTAGCCTGGGGGTGTTACAGTAACAGTCTAGCCTGGGGGGGGTTACAGTAACAGTCAAGCCAGGAGTCTCCGGGCTGCCCAGGGGTCTTGGGAAGCTGATGGGCATCCATAAACATGGCATTAATGCATCAATAAATGAACGAAATGCCACATCCGAAAGTGTGCAGGCGAGCCCCGAGCAGGAGCAGCAAAGCAAACCAAGCTCGAGAAGATCACCCCCTTTCTGGCAGGCTGGAGTCTGAGCCAAGCCCTTCGGAGAAAGATGTACCGGATTATGGGGTCCTTGTACTCAGCTCAGCAGCTCCAAAGTCCCAGAAGGGCCCTGGCCACTCCTCTGGAGATGTCTGTCCTTGCCAGCAGGCTCCCCAGGAGTGTCCTCAGCAGAGTATCTTGCCGTGGTGAGGGAGAAACACCCATTGATTCTGCAGGGCAGTCGGGGGGTCACAGGGTGAGGCGGTTCATAGTTAAGCCACACCCCTGTCGGCCTCACACAATCCCTCTCCCCACACTGGTGGGTTACCACAAGGGTCTGTGCAAAACAAACCGGCTTGCCAACTAAAGGGCTGGGCTAGGGGGAGAGGGGGGCACAGTGTGCCCGGAGACCCAGACCGGGTGTGGGGGGGTCTCCTGTCCATCTGCCCTTCGGCTCCTGCAAGTTTTTCTTGTTTCTCTTTGGCTGGTTTTGTGCTTTTGCTTTTCTTCTTTCTTTTTTTGATAATTCCTCGCCCTACGACAGCGCCATGAATACTGTTAACTTATTCTTGTCTGGCTCCAGCTCTCCCCCTGCACTTTCTTTCTTGGGCTACGTAAGACTTACAATTCCCACTTTTCTATAGGGGAACTCAGCCATGAGAAATCTCTTATAAACTCCCCAGAAAGGACCCAATTCTCAGAAGCTCCTTCAAGACAGGCTCAGCGGTGGTGGGGGCAGTGGGTCCCCAGCAAGAATCCTAATTGTCCGGGTACCACACACATCCTGACACAAGGGAGAGCCCCAGATTGGGAAAGCGACGCCCTTTTCTTGGGGAGCCGGGTTTGGTTACTCACCTTGAGCTCCTCCTTCTCCCCAGACTTTGTCTAAGAGTAGGGACAAAAACGCAGAGACAGAAAACAGAAGCTGGTGCCCCCAAGGCAACCCAGCCACCCGAGCAACTGGGTCTTCCCCAACTAGTGGGGAGAACCTGGGCCCTCCCCAGGTTTTCCCCCAAAGACACTTGACTCAAAACCAGCAATCCGAGGGTGTCCAGAGCTCTGCCAGCAGGGGCCGTCACCCCTATATTATTCACAAGGAGACCCGGCATGGGCCAGCCTCCCGCCACTCTTGGTGGTTCTCCTTCTCTCCCCTGATCCCCCCAAACCAAATCCAGAATGTCTTCCAGAAAAGTGGCACCAGCAGCAGCAGGCCCGGAGATGAGGCTGTGAGCACAGTGGTTGACAGCAGGTGACAGGCCACCTGTAGGGCAGCAGGGCCAGGCCAGGGCCAGGGGGCTAAGCAGGGACATGCAGCTATCACCCGGACCCCTACAGGCACGCTCTGGGAGCCAGGGAGAGGCAACTCGGGGCGGGGAGCTGGGATATGGGCCCAACATTCTGTCTTTTGCCCTGCAAGTGTGTGGATGCAGGCCGCTAATTCCTTGGTACTCCCATCTGCCAGCAGGACAGCCCCGCAGAAAGCCTGAGGCCCACACAGGCAGGTACCAGGACCTCCACAAAGGATGGGGGTGGCAGCGAAAGTGGGGCACACTAGGGAGCCAACCAGCCCAGCACCCTGACCTCCCGCGCCCCCCTAGCTGTGAGGCCCGGCAGCTTTCCACGGGCCTCCGGATGCACAGGAGACCTCTGCCCACCCAGAATCCTGACAGGCCTCCCGAAATCTTCATCCAGCAAGATCCAAGTGGGAAGGAGCAGCAGACAGCCAGCCCTGCACCTCCAACCTTTCTCCCAGACTATGCTGGGCAGGGCAGGTCTGCGGAAGGGGCCGCTGTCAGCTCCCACCTGCAGAAACCCCTCTGGGACACAGCTGCCCGTGGGACCCCAACACCCTGACCGAGGGCTAAGCCAGAGGAGGGCCAGCCTGTGACAAGCAGAGAAGGGCGTGTCCCCTGGCCTTCCCTGCTGCCCTGAGCACCGCGCACAGCACAAACAAGGGAGCTGGGACAGGCCTCTGACCCGTTCTCAGGCTCAGTCTCATCCCCGACTCCACTCTGTGCTCCCTGATTTTATCACTGCACCGTTTTAGTGATGTCTGTCTGTGCTCTCCTGCTGGTTCCTCCAGCAGGCCTCACTTCTTTCCCTGGGGCTCCATGCTTAGTGCTTCGGGTGGGAGAACCTTCTAGAATCTCTGCTGACAGATGGACTGAAGCACACATGAAGAGACGCTCACGCTCCTGAGTACAGCCATCCCCGAGACTCGGTCCCAGGATGTGCCTCTGTGCTCCTCCCTTCGGGGACCCCAATCTCTGGGAACTCCATCTGACTCTGGAGCCAACCAGAGACCTTTGAACACTCATGTTCCCTCGGACGTCTGATCCTCATGCAAAAAGCAGAACTTCCTGGCCCACTTAGGAAGGAACTAGTTTTTACACCCCAGGTGCCAGGGATTGAACCCAGAACCCTAGGCTCAGGGGTCCTGAGCCTAGTCCCCTGAGCCATCTCCCAGGCCCCTTCTATAAGCCCCTTTTGGTGAAGTATCTCTTCAGCGCCTTAGGCCCATTTTCTCATTGGATTGTTTCCTTCCTGTTGAGATTTGAGGCTATTTATATTTTGTATCTTCATACTAAACTTTCGTTAGACGCAAGGTCTGCAAATATTCCCCCAGTCTGCAATTTGCCTTCCATTCTTTGAAGTTACAGTCGCACACTGAGGGGAGGTTGTAGCAATTTTCATCCCTTTTATGGCTCATTCTTTTGGTGTTGAGAGTGAGAAGCCAGTGCCTGGCCCAGGACCCTGAGAGCTTCTTTCTAACACTTTCATCACATAATATATTTTACATTTAGGTTGCAGTTTGCTTCATTCCTTCCTCAGATGAAGGAACGTTCACTCTGAGGAGGGACGAATTTATTCCCCACCTAGACTCGCTGAGCGAGCACTCTCTGGCCATCCCTGAGTCCAGTCCAAGGGGCCTTGCACAGCAGGAGAAGCAGGAGGCAAAGAGAGAGCCCTTACACTTCCAGAGCACTAGGGTTAAAACAGATCCCCCCACACTTGGGCTCTCTCAACTGCCTTTGGAAAATAGAAAAGAAGTTTCAGAAAAAAGCTGAGATAGATGAGGCGTAGAAGAGGTTTTATTTCTACGTGTCTCGTCTGCATCTGTTTTTCCTTCTCGAGCACCAGATTAAGGTTCATTCTTGTCATATGCCTCTTGGCACTTTGCCACCCGACCTTCTCAGCCCATAGAAAGAGTGTCGCTGTTCTGCGTCAAAGCCACACACCTACCATGCCCCCTTATCTACCCTGCGCAGCGGGGAGATGGGCCCCTCCCGGGACTGGGGTGGCAGCTCCAGAGCCCTCATCTATTTCCTGACTTTATTTATTTTGGGGCCACACCAGAGGTGCTCGAGTTATTCCTGGCTCTGAACTCAGGGATCACTCCTAGCGGTGCTTAGGGGTGGGGTATCGGAATTGAACCATGGTCGGTCACAGGCAAGGCTAGCACCCTACCCGCTGCATAATCGCCTGGACCCCAACACACCTTCATCTAAAGCAGCAAAAAGAGCAGAAATG
The DNA here is from genome assembly GCA_021461705.1 of Cryptotis parvus. Lineage (NCBI taxonomy): Eukaryota > Metazoa > Chordata > Mammalia > Eulipotyphla > Soricidae > Cryptotis > Cryptotis parvus. Next base: position 4,739 of record JAJIBD010013328.1, on the reverse strand, counting down.
TGAGGTCAGTGCTCACTGTGAACCTGTACATTGTGGAGTGCTTGTGGATAAAGAGTTTACTACTGAGGTCTCAGCCAACACAGCCTGTGTGGACCAGTCTGAGAGCTTCTCAGGGAGGCGCTAGGCCCTGCCACCAATCCATCCCCAGATGTCCCCCTATGTGGAATAACTCTGAAAAGGGGGTTCATTCGGGAAAAACTGGCCTTGCTGGCAACCGCCATTGACCGAAGGTTTCTGAGAGTAGAGACACCGATGGCTCCGGAAGGGCATGTTCCATCCCCCCCCCCCGCACACCCAGAGCCCCCACTGCAGGTGTGTGGGTATGAGACACTGGATATAAGACACTTCCAGAGACTCACACCCAGCGTCAGTCCCAGGTGCCCAGGAGACTAAGACAAAGGAGAACGGGACAGTCCCACCAGGCGACATCCGGGAACTTCTTTCGGATGCTCAGACACTGTGTCCTATCACAAGTCACCACGTGTCTCCGTGGTCCCAGAAAAACATCCAAACCATGTCCTGCCTCGCCCAGAAGGCAACCATGCTACATTCTCGGGCCTGGTGACAACTGAAAGCATTTCCCAAGGAGCGGGCGCCCCTTCTCCCCAGCTCCATGGGACAAACCCCCCATGTTACCCCACCCCTCTACTCTGTTCTCCCTCTTACTGGATGTCAGCTTCTCAGCATCAGCAAGGCAGAGGAGGGTCGGGGTGGACGCAGGCTGTGGGGGCCTGTGCAGAAGGAGTCCCCTCATTCCCGTCGCTCTGGCAAGGCTGCGCTGAGCCTCGGGCCCCTGACGAGGGCCCAAACCCAAGATCCCGATGGTCAGTGCTTGATGGTCAGTGCTGTTGCACCCAGCAGCACTGCCTGTGTGCTGAGGTCTGCGTCAACTGGGCAGGGGGCAGAGAGTGGGGCCGTGCCTGCCTGTCACGGTGATCTATACAGCACTCAGCGGCCCACTCAAGGACCTGTGCAAACTGACCATATTGGCAGCGCCCCTTCCAGCAGCCACTGCACTGCTTCCCCAGGGAAGACCCCCGACCCTGACTAGCCATCAAGAGAATGTACACGGGGACTCAGACACAGCCGGGCAAACAGCGGGTTCAGCCTGCGAATAATGGGCTCTGGGGGGAGCAGGGTGCTGGGCACAATGACTGCTGTGTATACAGTCCGCTAAATGCCCGGACTTCTGATTAGCCTCGGGGACTGCCGCGCGCACTGCCTCCTTTGAAAGGTTCCCAAGTACACGGTCCAAGTTGACTCAAGGCTAACCTCAAACAGTGGCCTCCCCGGGCTAACTCCTGGTAGGCCTTGCAGAAAGCCAGCCCTGGGGAAACCCACTCCAGCCCAGTGGAAGAAAGAGCCTTGGGAGGGGGAGAATCATAGGTTAGACGCTCGGGCTGCAGTGGGTCTGTCTCAGAGAGCCGGCGGGGGCTCAGCTCACTACCGAGGCTCAAGTGCCTCCCTTCACAGGAATGGCGCAGGGCTTGCAGGCTTCAGGGTTTGAGCTCTATTACCCACCCTGCGTCCCCCAGTGATGTGGGACCTTTCAGAAGGAGCCCCTGGCCTGCCAACTCTTGCAGGGCTCAGGAGACATGCCTGCGACGTTGGCGTCTACTGCCTCGTACATTCTTAGAAGGGAATCTTTCAGCGGGCGTGGCGGCCAGGGCAAGGTGGGGATCCAGAGAAGACTCCCTGGATGCGATGACATTCTACGCTGGACCTTGACGGGAAGCTACATGCGGGTGGGCAGAGAAGTCGGAGGGTGGCTTCGGGGAACATGCCGGCCTCCAGAGAGGCTACCCAGGGAGGAGACGGGGTCTCTCTGGTGTTTGGAGTGGAGTGAGATTCCTCGCTGACAACCGAGTGGAGTGAGATTCCTCGCTGACAACCACGGCGGCTGGAGGGGATAGCACGGAGGGGAGGGCATGCCTTGTATGCGGCCGGGCCTCGTTTTGATCCCCAGCATCTCATATGGACCCCTGAACACCAACAGGAGTAATTTCTGAGTGCAGAATTAGTGCAGAATTAGCTCAGGGAGTATGCTGGGTGTGACCCAAAAAGCAACAACAACAACAACAAAAGCTAGCTGGTTGGGAGGGTGGGACGTGAGGTGGGGGGTGAGGGTGAACACCACACTGGCACGCCTCCTGTTTTCTGGGGTGAGCAGACTGGAGCAATGCCCTGAGAGGCCGGTGGTGGAGCAGGTTTGGGCATAAGACAGCTCACCCCAGGTGAACCCTGATGAAGGTTCTAATGTCACAGGCTGAGGGCGGGCCGGCGGTAGGGACCGGCCTGATTAAATCCCCACCCCGCCCAGGGCCCACAGCTGTATATCTCCAGCACGGGGTGGGGAGTGAGGCCTCACAGCCTGCACACGGCTTCATTTCCGAAAAGAATGTGAGCAAGGGGGAAGGTCAGGAGACAGGCGCGGCCGTAAATTTGATGGAAGGTTTAGCTGGAAACCCCATTAAATCCACACACGGCTCAATGCTGGGCAATGTCCTTCCTCCAAGTCTGCTGAATGGGGCCAGGGAGGTGAGGGACTCACTAAGTAATGTCCTCATTTTTTGGTGTCTCCTATTACCCAGGGGATGAAAAACCCATTACCCATAAGCTTTAGAGGTTCTTGGTGCCCAGACTGTACGGGTATTCTTTCCCTGAGTCCGCCCCTCGGCCAGCCTCTGGAGGCCTTTGTTAGACCAGCCATCCCTGCACTGTCTCCTGAGTGGCAGGAATGGTGGGGAGGTGGGTTGGGCAGGGAACGGGCTGCAGTGACATCCTGGCCAGGAAAGCCTGCACCGCGAGGCTGGGTGTCCACGGCCCATGCTGCCTGCTGTCCACGGTCCACTGTCCCCCGAGTTGGCCTCATCCCTTGGGCCTTTACAACTCTAGGGACACCACACACAGAGATGGTTTGCAAAAGGGTGCAAATCCTTGTTTCTGGAAATTGTGCTTCATACACACACGTCCTCGGGAGGGCACATGTGTTAATGATTGACTTGGGATCCAAGTAGGAACTCTTATATGGGCACCCCAGAGACAAGAATTAGAAATAGGGTCTAGGGGTCTTCTGCATAAGCCCCCCAAGCCCACCTAGAACCTTAGGGGCTTCTAGTTAGTAACATCTGACAAAGGCTTAGCTCAGGGTGCATAAAAAACCACAGGCAGTATACCAGTGGGTTCGGCCATGAGACCAGGGGCGTATGGCAGAGCCCAAGTCCCCGCCTGTGTTGTCTGCTCCTTGAGGGTCCTGTGAGACTTCCTGATCCTCCTGACACAGTGAACATGTCACAGCAGAGGGAGCAAACCCAGTGAGCACCGCGGGATGCGGGAGTCAAGGCTGTCTTCTGGGCTGTTCCCAGCAATGCACACACCAACAGGGGCCAGAAGGCTGTTTCTGTCCCCTCAGCTGCCCACAGAACACACTTGCAGACATCAGTTTTACGAGACTCTGAATAAGGTGCAGTTGCAGGTGCAAAAGAGAAAGCAATGGGGTGGCAGGGGATGGGGGAGCAGGTGGGTGGGCCCACAGAGGGACAGGATTCATATTTCCGCTTTTCTTTGTGGGGGCGCGCATCTGGCAATGCTCAGGAGTTACTCCCAGCTCTGTACTCAGGAAACACTCCTGGCAGTGCTCAGGGCACCATATGGGATGCCGGGGATCAAGCCAGGCATCCCCAACAAAGGACCTTGCAGGCGTGCAAGGAACCTTGCAAGAGTGTGCAAGGCAAACACCCTCCCTGCTGTGCTATTGCTCCAGGATGCACATTTTCGGAAGTGTGTCCCCTGCAGAGATTAGCAAGGCTTGTTCAGACACTAAAGTATATGGGTATATGGAGTTCCGGGAAGAGTGTCCTTCCAAAGCTGATGTGCAGAGAGGAAAAAGAACTGAAGGAAGACCAGGCCTGAGGGCAGGTCTGAGTCTGGCGCAGAGGAGGAGGAGGGAGATGGCTAGCAAAGGGAAGATCAGCTCAGAGCCACCAGGGAACATCTTGGAGGACTTGCCCTGGCTCCAGTCCTGGGGACTGTCCCTCCCCGGGTGCACAGAGCTTTGTTCCAGCCAAAACTGATCAACCTCGGCTTGAAAACGGCCGTTTCCTCCTTCATTATCTATCCAAAGTCACAGTGCAGCTGTCCTGGCCCAACCTTTTTTTCCCTCTTTCTCTCTCCCTCTCCTTCCTTCCCTCCCTCGCCCAACTCCTTCTCTCCCTCACCTCCTCCACCCTCCCACCCTCAACCTCTTCCTTCCTCCCCCCCCCCTCTTCCTTCCTTCCCCTGTCTGGGTATTCCAGAACTTGGACCAAAACCCATCGGCTTTGCCTCTTCATGAGGTAAAAGGGGTTTGTGTTTGCTAATGACCACAGAACTGACCTGGTTTCCCCTCCTGAAGGCAAAAGCCACACCCTGGGCAGTAGAGAGGGAGGTGGGGGGCTGAGTTGGGGAGGGTAGCAAGAAGATTCGAGACCAACAAACAGGCTAATTCCACAGAGACAGTGGTCCCTATGGGTTGGAAAAGATGAACAAAAACAAGCGTGTTGCCCTCCCTGCTTGGAACCTGAGTGGAAAACAGTTCAGTTTGCCCACTCTCTCAAATTCCTAAGACGCAAAGCCTCAAAGACTGGGAGTCAGAAATTCACGTCAAACATAACGAGGAAACTAAGGGTGGATGGGCTCAGCACCACCGTGTGCCGAGAGAAACAGGCGTGCTTTTCCGTCCTGGTTCTGGAGAAAGCCTG
>JAJIBD010013327.1:0-16373 GCA_021461705.1 Cryptotis parvus | reverse complement strand
TTTTCCTCTTCCTCCTCTTCCTCCTCCTCTTCCTCCTCCTCCTCTTCTTCTTCCTCTTCTTCTTCCTCTTCCTCTTCTTCCTCCTCCTCTTCCTCCTCCTCCTCCTCCTCCTCCTCCTTCTTCTAGAGGGTTGTGGAGCTGGTGGTGCTTAGGACACACTTCCTACTCTGTGCTCAGGGAACAATTCTGGAAGGCATGTATTGCTACAGTTGGCCACATGCAAGGCAAATGCCCTCTCCTCTGAACTATCTCTCCAGCATGCTTTGGTTTCTGACTGCTCTCCTCACTATTTCTTCATCCTACAGTTATGCAGTTTGTCTTTCAGTTCTTCAAAATCAGCCGCGTTCTTCTGGGTCTCAGGCCTTTGCGAGGCAGCTGCTTATGCTTGGACCCTGAGCCTCCTCATAGCATGCAGGGCCTCTCAGGGTGTCTTCCCCGCTCAGCCTCCCTGAGGTGTTCATGGCATCAGCTCCGCGTCACAGCAATCTGCCCTGTGATAATTTGCTACCTCTGTGGAAGAAAGCCACGAAGGCAGTGTTCAGAGGGACACAGTACGTCCTTCCTCCAGATAGATGGTTTCGGGGTGATGGTGCTTTAAAAAAATAAGTTATAGGGGACCAGAGCAATAAGACAGTGGGGAGGGCATTTGCCTTGCATGTGGCTGACCTGGGTTCGATCTCCGGCATCTCATATGGTCCCTTGAGCATGACCAGGAGTAACTCCTGTGTACACAGCCAGGACTAAACCCTGAGCAACTCCAGGTGTGACCCAAAAAAGTCAAATAAATAAATAATTTTTTTAAAAAGCTCTCTTGTCATGCTGCATCTTCCTATGTGTTCTCTCATAGAACCAGAGACTGCCGAAAGATAGAGGAGGCTTTCCGGAAGGCCTTTCTGGCTAAGAACCCTTGTCACGTAACGGAACAAGACTATGAACCCCTGATAAAGCTGGTGAATCAAACGGTACCTTGTGACAAGGTAACTAGATCAAGGGATTGATTTATCATCATCATCGTTATCATCTTCGGCATTTGCCACACATGGCAGTGTTCAGCTGCTTTCTCTGACTGTGCTCCATGGTCGCGCCTGGCACTCTTCTGTGAAGCTGGGCATGGAACCAGGGTAGGCTGCATGCAAGGCAAGTGCCTTCACCCCTGTACTGTTGCTCGGGCTCCAAGTTATTGATCTTTCAACTGAGACCAACCTTTAGTGAGTTCCACCCGTGGTGTTATTTGTATGAACTCAGCACAGTTCAGCAACTTTGCCCTCTGGGATATCGGCTGCCAAAAAGAGTTTGCCATTTCTAGCCCAGAGCCAGATGCCGCAACTAAAGAACCCACCCCTGGATGCATCATAGCTGTGAAAGGCGTGTGAGTGCTGTACCCAGGGCGGGGACCCCCAGTGCACCTTGTGTGAGCCCGCGAGTGCCCACTGGCAACCATGCAGACAGAATGTGCGTGAGCACCTCAGCTAGTGAAAGTGGCCCGAGTGTTGCCACAACAAAGTGTATAACCCTGGGCGAGTACCATGGCCTGGGTGTGTGTGATCATCTGTTACACACCGGCGGCAACATGAAGGGAAGGGGGGAAAAGCAAATAGCACACCCAAACTTATAAAAGAATCAACAGGATGATGCCTGCTAAGTGATGGGGCCACAGGCCATGGCTAAGCTTTATACGTGGTCTCCTTTAAGTTCCTCGGCAGCCTGAGATTTTTCTTGCAGTGATTATTGTTGCAGAGGGGGAAAGTGAAGCTCCCTGATGCTTTGGGCAAGCAGTGAGTATGGGTTCCCTGACATAGCCTGATTCCAGGTGTCTCCTGGTCACGCCTTCTCTCCTCTGTCTCAGCCTCTTCAAAAGAAACCAGTCCATAGGGAAGAAAGATGTTCCTAAGTTTGACTTTCTGAACCTTTCCAAGGACTCTGAAGAAAACACAGTTTGTTTGGTCTCTGACCCTCCTTTTTGTTGTTTTGTAGGAGAAGGGGAAGATTTGGTGGAAGAAGGGAACTGTGAGCTTCCTAAAAATCCCAGGGTGTGTCTGCTAGAAAGGGTCACAGAGATTAAATAGATTGGCAGCTAACTGGGAGTTCGGATTTTCCTCCAGATATATCCTTGTGCTGTGCTTGCAGCAGGATTTGGACTTTTAGACTTTTTTTCTTTTCTTCTTTTTTTTTTTTACTGCAACCTAAAATAATAAACAAATTTAACATCATGACCTAGAAACTTTTGCCCCTCGAGGTGTTGCAGGTGTGGCTGCAGTGCCCAGCAGCATCAGCAGGTGGCAGACAGGAGACAGGTTTGTCTACACCCAGGGCTCTGCCCTGTGGGTGCTGGATGGCTGATGATCTGACATAGAAAAAGACTGGGACCCCTGGGATGAACCCAGAGCCATGACAGAGCCTGGCAAGCTACCCTTGGTGTATTCGATATGCCAAAAACAGTAACAATAATGAACCTCATTCCCAATGAATGGAGACATTACTGACTCCCGCTCAAGCAAATCAATGAACAGTGGGAAGACTAGTGATAAGTGACCTAGAAAATACACATACATGCACACGTAATGTGACACACACACACACACATGCACATGCACACATTGCCGCTTGCACAAAATAATGATCACCCAACACCTCCCTTTACTATATTGTATTTTCCTGCATAATCCTTTTATCCTTTTCTTGACTCCAAAAGTGGTGTATAAATTAAAACAAATAATAGTTTTAGTAATAGTAAAGTGGGTAGGGCAGGAGTAATAGTACAGTGGGTAGGGCATTTGCCTTGCACACAGCTGACCCAGATCTGATCCAAAGCACCCTGTGCCAGGAATGATCCCTGAATACAGAGCCAGGAGTATGCTCTGAATACTGCTGCTATAATCCCAAAACAAACAAAAAAGTTTCTCCATTTTCATTGTACCACAATTCTGTGTAAAATATTTTGCATAACATTTGTAATAATTAGTTGGTAATAATCAGGAAATGACTTTGTCTGGATTTTTTTTTTCATTAAAAAGCCAGTAACAGGGATGCCTTCTCTTTCCTAGACCCTCTTCTGGAGCAAAACCAAGGAGCTGGTGCATCAGTACACTGGGGTGCAGACAGACTTCCTCACACTGGAGGACATGCTCTTGGGTCACCTGGCTGATGGTCTCAACTGGTGTGGTGATGCCAACTCTTCTGGTGAGGCTGGGCGCTGGGCCAGGGACGCACAAGGTGGATAGTCCCTACCCAGGGATTCAAACTTAGGAGGGAAAGGACACATAATTCAATTTCTAACAAGGAAGAAGGAGGAGGAGTATTTCTAGACTCTGCTGCGTATGTGCCCAGCGAGGAACAGGCAGCCCCTGCAGCCCGACCAGGGGCACAGGGAAGGGTTTGAGGGTGACTATCCTGCATGTCCCGACCTGTGTGATGGTGCAGAGTCACAGTGAGATGTCGGGCGCGCCGCCGGGTCCCCGACAGTGCCGGAAGCGAAGTTCCCTTCTACCTCCGGAGCCAGCGAGGAATGGATGAAAACTCAGGAATCCGATGCAGTTTTAAAAGGCTTTACTTATCACAGGTTCAGGCATACAAATCAGCAAAAGGAAAAGCCCAGTGCTTAGGATTCCAGGCTAGAACCCCAGCCACGTGTAGGCCAAGATGGCGGCCACCACGTGTAAAGGCTTTGTAAAAGGGAAGAAGACAAGACTTCCAAGAAGGGTGTGAGCTCACAAAGAAAGCGCCCACCAAGAAGCGCGGGAGAGAGAGAAAAACGGCTAGTTTTATACCTCTGCCACTCAGACCTTCCTCCCACTGTTATGGAAAGCAGGGAGGGTCAAATGCCCTTAGGTAATTCCTCCCTGCACCTCACCTAGGCCCTTTAGTATGCTAATGTTTTGAGCCAAGATCTGCCTGGGAATGCCTTTATAGGGTAGAGAAGGGGTTTCTGAGATGGCATGTCTCTGTACCAAAGACTAATACTAATGCCAGTTAAATATTTCTCCAAGCCTTCACAAGTCTCTTCTACTTCATTGTAGTTTTATATTTTAGTTGCCTTTGAGTATATCAGGGAGCCATGCTTGTTTGCTTGGAAGCAAACAGCATTTCTCTCTGATCTAATTACTTAGGTGTCCTACGTGGCCAGGCTAATATGCTGGTAAGATCTAGCTAGTCCCACGATGATTGTGGTAGCATGGGAGAATATTTATACCAGCTAGTACAGCATACATGGTCGGATAAACTGCCACATTTAGACTACCCCCCCTTATCTCGAAGTGATTTGCAGGAGGCAATCCAGAGCAGATGCAGCGGCCCTTAGGAGTCCTGCAACAGTGAGACAGTCCCAGGCTGTCCTCAGGCTGACCCCAAGCTCCTAACCCAAAGCAATCAGTTTCCAAACAATTGACTTATCTAGCAATTCATTCAATTTTTGGGGGGGAGGGGACGTGGTGGTGGGGAAGATGGGGCAATAGCCAACTCCACTCAGGGGCTCCTCCTGGCTCAGTGCTCAGGGTCAGTCCTCTTGGTTCTTGGGGACCGTGTGGTGCTGGGATAGACCCGTGTTTCTGGATGCAGAAACACCTTCATTCTGGCCCTGTGAACCGCCTCCGCTCCTCATCCATTTTTTCCTCTCCCTGTGGCCATTGCCTGCTTGGAGCACATACATGCACCCTGCTTCCTTGCGGGTGACTGAGACTGTCACTGCCAACTCCTTCCCGCTCCCATCTGCCCCAGCTGGCCACCACTGAAGGACTCTTTCTTTCTGTCTCTGGCCTAAATCCTGTCGAGCTCTTTTTCTCCTCTTGGCTAAACCTAAATTCCTTAGTAGACTGGACCTTTGTCTTTCGTCTGCTCCATCTTCACGCCCACTCCTCAGCCTTCTTCGCTCTCAGTCACCATCAAAAGCCATCACGCTGTTTCCCGACTCTGCCTTTGCTCCTGTGCTCTCCGTACAGAGCAACTTTCTCTGTCTTGAGACTCCTTTCATCTTTCAAAATCAAGTTCCACATGGACCTTCGCTGCACACCACACTGATTGTCCTCTGATTTAGTTGATTGTGTCGCCTTCTGTATCTCTCAAGGCAGAGTTTCCGTCTCTGTCATCTCTTTACTCATGGGACCTAACACTCAGCCAGTGTGTGTATGGGCTAGGGAGAACCTACTTACTCTTATATGCTTGTGTATAACGTATACATGTTCTTAAAGAGGAAGGAAATCCTATCATTTGTGACAGCAGGAATGAACTTAGGAAACATTCCACTAAATGAGCTATAGGAAAAAATACTGCCTGATAGTACTTACATGTGGGTTAGAAAACTGAAAAATACAAAACAGAAAAAAAAGTTCAACTCACAGAAACTGAGCATAGAACAGCGGTTGCCAAGGTCTGGTTGGCATGAGATTGAAATAAGAAGTTTGGTCAGGGGCGGAGCGATAGCCCAGCGGGTAGGGGCGTTTGCCTTGCATGCAGCCGGCCTGTGCCGCCCGGGTTCGATCCCCGGGCGTCCCATATGGTCCCCGAGCACCGCCAGGAGTAATTCCTGAGTGCAGAGCCAGGAGTAACCCCTGAGCATCGCCGGGTGTGACCCAAAAAGCCAAAAAAAAAAAAAAAACCAAAAACAAAGAAGTTTGGTCAAAGGGAGCACATTTCCAGCTATAAGATATATTGTCCTAGGGGCCGGGTGATAGTCCAGTGGGTAGGGCATTTGCCTTGCACAAGGCCCTCCATGCTGGCCCGGGTTCAATCTCTGGCATCCCATACGGTCCCCCCGAGTACCCCCAGGAGAAATTCCTGAGTGAAGAGCCAGGGAGAAACCCCTGAGCATCGCCGGGTGTGACCCAAAAAAGCAAAAAAAAAAAAAAAAAAAAAGATATATTGTCCAAGGTGCCAATGTCTATAGCAATGGACAGAACATTGTATAAAACAAATGTAGAACTGCAGTTGGGACACTGTGCTGTCTCATTGGAATTTGCTAAGAGAGTCAAATTGAAATTCTCTCATTAAAAAGGTAGATAGGTGAGGTGATTAATATGCTAATTACATTGATGGGTAGGGGTGGGGATACTTTTCACAATGTAGCCTTATATCAGAAGGTACAAGTTAAATATCTTAAAATTTGATGGGTCAGCTAGAGGGAAGAAGAAAAAAAATAAGGGTATGCATTAAAGCCCACATGGCAGAGCCTGGCAAGCTACCTGTGTCGTATTTGACATGCCAAATACCAGTAACAATTATAGACCTTATTCCCATGACTTGATGGAATGGTTTGAGGCTCTTTATGTTCCTGGAGCAGGCAGATGCCCTTGGGCTATCTTGCATGTGACAGGACATACTGAGATGTTACTGGTGCCCGCTAGAGTAATCGGTGATCTACAGGAAGTCAAGTGATCAAGTGATGCATTAAAGTAGCTGCCTGGGGACGAGTAAGAGAAAGGACAGATTAATGCTCTCTGTCTGTCTCACCTGCCAGAGCCTGACTGAATGGGGGTGAGTGTAGAAAGACTTGGAAGCCATTGGAACCAAGGGAGGCGGGTAGGGAAAATGTCCACAGAGAATGCACAGGAGTCAGAGGGGAGTTGACAGGACATGCCTCCCCCTCACCTCCAGCTCTTTTTTTTTTTTACACTTTATTTATTTATTTATTTATTTAAATATTTTATTACACCGCCATGTGATATACAATTACAAAGATGTTCATGCTTGGGTTTCCGTCATACAGTGTTCCAGCACCCATCCTTCCACCAGTGCCCATCTCCCAACACCAATGTCCCCACTTCCCTCCCCCTCCCCAGCCCGCCTATATGGCAAATTCTTTATCTCTTCTCTTACACATTGTGGATTGCAATACACACATTCAGAGATCATCATGTATATCTTTTTTTCCTATATTCAATGCTCAGTTCTAGACTGGTATTATCATTTTTGACAAATATTAGCACACTGTTCCCCTCTCTGTCTTACCTAACCACTGATTCCCACATGTTTGTGGAAGATTCCACCTTTTTTTTTTTTAATTGAAAGATGCTCATGTAGAGCTTTGGTTCTACTGGCGTTCCAACACGCACCCTCCGCCCAAACCCATCTCCCATCACCAATGTCCCCACCTCCCTCCCCCCCCCCGCACCTCAACCACTTGGCGGGTTCTGTATGTCATTTCTTTCCTCTTTATATCTCCTTCCCAACAAACTTTGCTGCTCTTCGTTGACTGCAATGCATTAAAAGACATTACTGTTTCACTACTTTAGTGGACCGCTAAAGTAGCGGTCCACTGGGCTCGAACTGGCTTTGCTCTGTTGATCTGGTCTGAGGCTGTTTCGCAGTGTCCGACAGCAAAAATGGTGGCTAGTGTGATGGGCAAGTCTCATCCGGCTGCTTCCGGGACCCCTCAGAGGCGACGGGCCCACTCCCAAAACCCATCTGCCCTCCTCGGGGTTCCATGGTCAGCTAGGCCCGGCGCGAGCCGAGCGCCAGACTCCCCAGCCGTCCGTGAGGCCCCTGTGCTGGCCCGTGGGCAGCTCGCGGGCAGGGTCACCTCCAGCTCTTAGTTTGTATCTCCTCCTTCCTGTGTGCAGGATGATGCGGAGGTGGGGAGGTGGCTTGACTCCGCCAGGTGAGTTCTTGCTGTAATTTCCCAGAATGATGACGACTCCACACTAGTCATTGGGTTCCTGCTGGGATAAGTACTTGGAAGGGACTCAGGGAACACTTAGTGAAACTGGGTCACAATGTGTCCATCGTCCAGCCTCCCTCTTGGCAGTGAGCGCTTGGAAATGACCCTGCTGGCTGGAACAGCTGGCAAAAAAAAATAAAACACTTAATCACAACCCTTTTCTTTCCACTTCATTCTTTTCCCTCAACTCTGTCTTTTAGAAATGAACTATCAGTCTTGTCCACTCTGGAAGAGAGACTGCTATGCCAGTGCTGTTTCCGTATTCTGGAATGTAGCATCCAGAAGGGTAGGTACCAAAGAGTGAAATTTTATAATTTTGGAGGCCCATGAATGTGAGAGGTCCTACTGCCAGTGGCTGATTTTCATTCTCTTTAGCTATTGTGGTGGTCATGGTGCTGGGTTGAGGCAGTGCTCGGGACCCAACTCAGGGTCTCACATACGCAACTGGGCTTATGCTACTTAAATCACCTCCCCAAAGCCTAGCTTTCACTGCTTTGGGGTTACTGATCCCTTTGGGAACTAAGATTTAGGGTTTCTTATTCCAAGGAAGTTGCCAGAAGATTCTTACATAGAGTATTAGGGCACCAATAAAGGGTTCATGGACTCCTAGTGATGAATCCCTACTTTCAACCATTCTTTGATTTTTAATTCTCTGATCCTGGTGTTGATCAGTCATAGATTTCTGACCAGTTTGTAACTCTACATTTACGGGATACTTACTATGTGCATAGAAGAGTCCATAGCTATATAGAGATGAAAATCTTTCAGCCTCAAAAACTCTATGAAGTAGGTATCGTAAGCATCACAACCACTTTGCAGATGATCAAATGAAAGTGCAGATAAAAAAAAATCTACCAAAGTACAGGGTTGTCTGTGGCATTCTGTGAGTGTCTGGAGCTAGGGACACAGAACTAGAGGTGATTGGTGATATCTATCCATTGCTGGGATGCTGCTTGGTGGTTTGAACCCCCCATCTATCTTGCCTTACTTCCTAGTAACAGCCTCTTTTTCCTTGGGTTCAATTGATTCAATGCTGGCTTTGTGGGTACTCTTGAGAATTCTATATTGTAAGCAGTGTGTCATCCTTAATACACTCTGTTGAATTGACATTTATGATTGGTAATAATGGAACTTTTGTTCTTTACTCATTACCCTCATAAGAGAGACTTAGTGAGTTTATGTGATTCCTTTTCAACTGTTCTGTTGGCTATGAGGTGGGGTCAAATCTTAGCAAAGATATCAACAGCACAAAGGACTAAAACTTCTTGCTCTCTAATACCCATCCACTCGTCCACCTGCCCGTTCATCCGTCTGTCCATCCGTCCGTCCACCCACCCACCCACCCACCCACCCACCCTATCTCCCTTTCTCTTATGCTTGTTTAGGTTCAGACTCACATTTTCTCCTCTTTCCCTTATCTTGGTGTCTCCGCCTCTATTATCCGTGAATCCATTCTGCTACCAATAAGTGAAATATGCAGCATCCACACTGCATGACCCAAAGAAAATCCTTTCCTCTTCTCCTCCAGTGATGTCTTCTCTCTCAGGTCTACTTATGATTGCTAAACTCCAATCTATAGCCCAGTTAACAATGACTTTGGAATTCATGGTTCAAATACAGAGTGAGCAGTTACGTTCACAATTCTTCTGTGGAGTGTAATCCCTTCAATGGCTTGGATGGTCCTGATATTTGGATGCCTATTACCGAAGTTAACACCATAGCAAGGCATTTCCACTTTCATCAGCTAATGCTAAGAACTGAGATGGACAAAACTTCTAGGCATGGCAACTAAGTTTGCGTGGTGAAAAGGGTGCTGTTTTGTTTTGTTTTTAAGTTTGCAGAAGATGCCTGTGGAAAGGTCCACGTGATGCTCAATGGGTCCATCAGTAATCCCTTTGACAAAAACAGGTACTCATTTCATTTATCCTATCTGTTAGTGTTATCTCTGTAAACTGGATTCTTGGTCTCTAGAAAAAAATGTACTTTTCATATTTGAATTTAGACTAAAGGCATACTATTTAAAAAAGATATCATGTGGGCGAGCAATAGTATAGTGGGTCACTTGTCTTGCATTTGGCTGACCCAAGTTTGATTCCTGGTAACACATATGGGCCCCCAAGCCCACCTGGAGTGATACCTGAGCACAGAGCCAGGAATAAGTCTTGAGTGCTGCTGGGTGTGGACCAAAAGTCAAATAAATCTACAAAAAGGTAAAAATATGTTTCTATGGGGAGATTTCTCTTCCCAAGTCATTGCTTCTATCTGGCCTTTTCCCTTCATAACATCCTTCTTATGGTCAACTTGTTTGATCACTTCCTGACTTGTTTGAAGTCTGGTATGAATTTCCCCATCTCCTTTCATTATGTTTCATTCTACCCTGTTCCCCTCTTTGCTCATGCTATTGTTCCATCTAAACTGCTCCTCCCCCATCCTTGAACATCTGGTCTAACTTTTCTCCTTGGATGGTGAGAAAATCCATAATCCACAGACAAGGAATATTGGAACTTAATTTGCTATCAGTGCTGAGAGTTTGATCTTCATGACTTCTTTTCTGGCACTCTCAGCAATGGACGGCATTGGTTGAAAGTGGGCACTACAGGGGTCTTCTGGATCACCTGTGAGCCTATAGTATGACCACTCCCACCTGGCTACACTAGTGCCTTCCTTCTCTGACAGCCTTCTATACTAACAATTCTTATCCACTGAAGATCTTTCCAGGCTTTGTGCTCCTGTCTTTCCCTGGGTAAGGCTGGGTTGCAAAGAGGGAACCTATATGAGTGTGCCCCGGAGACTCTACTATCCCCAACTAACTTCCTCTTTCCTCTTTTAATATGTAATTCCACAGTGAAGCACTTGTTCTTTTGTCTTGACACCATCTTGTGGACTCTTGGATGGGAGTATAAACATTACATCATCCTATAAACTGTCATGAGGGATATAAATACTTGTACCAGGAATGTCCATTGTCAGTCTAATGTGGAAGAGTGTGGGGCTTGAGTAGGATACCAGGGTCTTTCAAAGTAGCGCTTCTTTTATTTGGGAGTGCCGAGTCTCACACATAGTGGTGCTCAGGACTTACTCCTGCCTCTGCAATCAGGGATCACTACTTGTGGGCTCATGGGACCATATAGGATGCCAGGGAGCAAACTTGGGTTGTTGTATGCAAGGCAAGAGCCCTTCCCTTAGTCCTGTCTATCTGACCCCAAACTTTATGCTGATGGCTTACAAACAATTCTTTTTATATGATTGTTTTGGCCACCTCCACCTGTGCTCAGTCAGCCAGGTTTACTCCTGGCTCAGTGCTCAGGTCTTACTCCTGGCTCTGTTCTCAGGGATCACTCCCAGCAGGGCCAGGGGATGAAGCAGTGCTTCTGAAACTTCATTAAGCAGTAGGTGGAGCACCTGGAGACCAAATCCAGTTCCCAGTTCAGCAGGTGGTGGTGGGCTCGCCCCTGCAGTTCTGAACAGCTCCCTGTAATGATCATCATGTTAGTCTAAGAATAACAAGCCCATAAAGAATAAACATCTGTGTACAGATGAAGATTCTCACTTTGAATATCTTATCCTTAAGGACCACATAAGTGGCTGATTCTGAGGCAAATCATAGGTTGGTTCCAAAGAGAAAGTTCTCGTGAACGGTGTCCTGTTGGTGAGTGACAGGTGCTCAGGAAACCTGAACATTATTCCATTTTGGTGTTAATTGTGTTTTTTTGTCTGTTCTATCTTAGCACTTTTGGGCGTTTGGAAATCTTTCATTTGAAACCAGCGAAGGTTCATACCCTACAAGCCTGGCTGGTGCATGACATCGGAGGAGTTTCCAGGTATTTGATGTGCCTTTGTACTCACATGTTCTCAGGATTTGTTTTGGAATCAGTCCAGGAATAAATCTGTATGGTCCGAAAGCAGACTAACCTGGGGAAGGCAGAAGCTTCCTCTACGTTCACCCCACCCCAACCACCTCTAAATTTCATTTCCTTAATCTAGCTTCACCCCTTCAACTGCCAGGCCAACCTATGAGCTCTCGGAAGCCGAGTCCAGTGTGACCCTGTTCCTGAAATTGGCAGAAAGGGAAGAAAGAGCTTGACTCAAAAACTTCAGAGTTTCTACATTTGGACTGATGAGAACGTTAAAAGACCTCCCTTATCTTGTCCCTCCTCCAGAGCCTATGGACAGACATATACAGATACATTGGATGTGCCTCATCTGAACAGCCCCTGAAGGGATTTAGTAACCACACTGAAGCCCCCAGTGTGAGGCCATTTGCACTTTCTAAAGATGAGAATCTCCTGCTCTTCTATTCAAGCTGTTTCTGGTGACCACTCAGGCGAGGTGGTTCTCCAGACCATGAGTTTGTCATCCCCCAGCCTGTCGGCTTGTCGCTGATAAAGTGCTTTCTCTTGATTGATTGTCCCCTCCACTGCGCCCCCTCAAGTGCTCGTGGATCAGGGCCTTCATGGTTATGTGGTTTTAGTTTAGTTTTTGGTTTTGAAACCTATCAGGTAGTTTTTGGCTCTGGACTCAGGGGTCACTCCTAGCGATGTTTGGGGCATGGTATGTGGTACCAGGGACTGAACAGGGGCCAGCCACATGCAAGGCAAGTGCCTTAACCCCTGTTTGTCTCTCTGGCCCTGGGTATGTTATTTAACACTCTTTTCTCTTCTAGTGACTCATGCTCCAGTTCCTCCATAAATGATCTAAGATCGATCATAAATAAAAGAAATATTACATTTCTTTGCCAGGATAATTACAGGTAATTTTTTTCTTGAAGAAAAGGGTCTATTGCATGTGTAGGCATTTTCTGTCAGAAAAGAGTCTCTTTGCAGCCAGCAGGGCTGCGTGATTCCCTACTGGCCCTTCATGGGCTCATTTCAGTCACAACATGGCTTCAACATACACCATCTCTAGTCATTAATGTGTTACCCACCATATCAAAAACTATCATTTTAATATGATGTTAGCTATTATATTTATACGTATTTATGATATGTAATTATATTCTTAATGCTAGTATATATCTTAACAGTTTAATTGGTATTTTTCCCCAAAGTTGAGTTCCCAATTCATCAATTATGCTACAAGGTTCCCAAATCAAGTAGCATATTCATATTCTCTTTGCTTTAAGATAAAGCAAAGGCAGCTTTAAGATATTCAAATTTTAGAAGGATTTCTTTCCCATGGTAACCATGCCAGAAGGAATAAGTACTTTTCTCTCCTCCCACAGGCATGTATACCTGTGAGGGGCTCCAGGTAACCACATGGCTAAGAGGGGCTTCCTCCTCTGGCCGCCAGGAACTTACCCACTTGTCTAGCTCTCTGCTAATACCTGTTTCACTTTCTTACAGGCCCGTCCAAGTTTCTTCAGTGTGTGAAAAGTTCTGAGCACTCGGCTTGCCAGTCTAAGATATGAGTGGGTCAACATGGTTGTTTCAGATATTTGAGCCTTGGTGATTGGTATCGAGGTACTAGACCCAGAGATGTGCTGGTCAGGAGATGCAGATTTGGGGGGTTCCTCTGTCCCCCTAGGAGCACCTGAGAAGGAAGCCCTTTCTCCACCAAGTCTTACAATATCTTTAAGAAAGAGCTTAAAGAGCTTGTTGGTGTTCGTGTGGGGCGTGGATCCACGGCACAGTTCAAAACATTTTTCATCTCATCATAGCAAAAGAAAATAATGATTTGTGTATTATTAGAATGAAATGTACAATTATTTCATTTTCATTTCATATGAAACTTTTGTGTTGTTGAGATGCTAGCAATATTATTTATATTGAAGAATGGTTCCCATAAAATCTCTTGCTGGCAGTTGCAAGTCAAGGACGGTAAATGGCGAGGTTTGGAGGAAGTGTTACATTCCCAATGTCTAATTTTGTTCCAGAGCCTCCTCCAATAGGGCATACAGACCCTACAATGGTTGTGGGACTTGATGGGAAAGTGTCTTGTGGACACTTTAATAACTTTGTGAAAAAATTATGAAACAATTTCTATTACTAGTTATTGTATCATACTTTTTTTTTTTGCTTTTGGGTCACACCCGGTGATGCTCAGGGGTTACTCCTGGCTATGCACTCAGGAATTACTCCTGACGGTGTTTGGGGGGACCATATGGGATGCGGGGATCGAACCCGGGCTGGCATGGGCCGGGTGCGCAAGGCAAACGCCCTACCCGCAGGACTATTGCCCCGGCCCCTTATCATACATGTTTTAACAGTGTATGAGGGACTCAACTGCTTGGTGTCACACAAGAGATGGCCATGGCCAGCTGTCCCCAACCCAGGCACAGCACAGAAGCTGGTCTTTGATAAGGCATTTCTCCTTGAACTCAATTCACACAGATGTCTATTTCTGTTCTCAGCCTCTGTTAAAATTTTAAGCAGAACAAGGTAATAAAAAACAAAGTAACTCAATGGATAAGTTTTTCAATGTCTGTGAATCTCTAGTTTGGAACATATTTATAATAGATTTTGGAGATGATACCAGCAATAAAGATTTCTAAAGGAATTTGTGGACTCATTTCTTTAAGGCAGTTGTCTTTGCCAATGCTGCATACTCCCTGTTGTATGATAAAAGCCAAATTCATATCAATCATGATAAAAGCCAAGATTAAGCAGAATGGTGGCTGCCAGGGCTGGGATAACAGAATAGACTTCTAGTGATCAGATGAACAGAATCAGGAGATCTAATGTATAGCATGGTGGTTATTGTTAACATTTTATTAAAACATATTAAAACAGTGCCATTCTTCAAAATTCTTGAAATTAGCTAAAGTAATCCCAAGGTTCCTAACTTTGTTTTCACAAAAGTTAACTATTGAAGCAAAAATGCATTAATGAGCTGAACTGGGCAGTCATTGCACACTATCCATAGACCAGAAAACATCCTATGAAGCACCTTAAATCTATACTTTCTTGGGGGCAGGAGCGATAGCCCAGTGGGTAGGGCGTTTGCCTTGCACTCGGCGGCCTGTGCCGGCCTGGGTTCCGATCCCCAGCATATCATATGGTCCCCGGGACCGCCAGGAGTAATTCCTGAGTGCAGAGCCAGGAGTAAACCCTGAGCATCACCGGGTGTGGCCCAAGAAGCAAAAAAAAAAAAAAAATAAATAAATAAATAAATCTATACTTCTTTGTTGTTGCTTAGCTTTTAGGCCACACCTGGCATTATTCAGGGGTTACTCCTGGCTCTGCACTCAGGAATTACTCCCTGGTAGGGTTTCAGGAGATGATATAGAATGCCAGGGATTGAACCCAGGACTGCCACATGCAAGGCAAATGCCCTACCCTCTATATTATCTCTCCAGCCCATAAATATATACAATTTGTATCCCTCAGTCAGACTTCTTCGTCAAGACCCTAAATGAACGGTTTGAGGTTCTTGATATTCCTGAAGCAATCAAATGCCATTGGGCTACACTGGCACGTGATAGGGTCAGATGGAAATGTTACTGGTGCCCGCTTGAGCAAATCGATGAATAACGGGATGTCAAGTGATCAAGTGATCAAGTGATCCCTCAGTAAAGCTGGAAATAACTGTAAAGCTACCTCTGGGTTGAACTAAGAATAAACTTAGCTGGTAGTGTCAGCCCAGTGCACAGGTCCCCACAGCCAACACCAAGAAGGAGGTGTTGGCAGTGGAGAGAAGCCAGTCATATTTGGAGAGTGCTGGGTGGGTAAGGAGAACAGGAGCCTGGAAGTCTGGGTTGATAGTCTGCCACAGTCTGGAGACCCTGACTCCTCTGTGTCCTGTATCTCTGTCTTTGGGGAGTGGGTCAAGAACGAGATTCACCGCAACAAGCCCGGAGGTTGGCACATGACTGATTCTCATCCTCAGGTGACTATCTTGTCTGTGTGGATCGCAGGAGAAGCTTTTCATAGGAAAACAGGGAAGTACTTTTTTTTTTTTTTTTTTTGCTTTTTTGGGTCACACCCGGCCATGCTCAGGGGTTTCTCCTGGCTCTGCACTCAGGAATTACTCCTGGTGGTGCTCGGGGACCATATGGGATGCTGAGGATCAAACCCAAGCGGCACAGGCCAGGCGCGCAAGGCAAACACCCTACTGCTGGCTATCACTCCGGGCCCGAAGTACATTTTTAGGATGACCTCACTTCTTATTCTTGGAGAGATCAGAGGAGGAAGAGAATGATCTACTTTCTAGGAAACTTAGCTTTGAGATTACCAACAGCATAACTCTGCACTCTGTCCAAACAAAGTGTGGGGACAGGAGAGATCAGATAGGCGATTCGGCACAAGTTAAGGTGCGTGCTCTGAACGTAGCTGACCTCAGTTCAATCTTGGGCACCACACGGTCCCCTAAGCACAGCCGGCTATGGCCAGGAAGGACCCTGAGCATGATCTGGGGTCACCTGAGTAATGTTGGGCACTGCAGGATCCAAGCAGAGCCGTACTCTCAGTCCTCACATTGGGCCACTTGCCTGCTTGTCCAGGAATTGCCAGGAGGGGGCCTGGAGATAGTATTTGCACATGGCCAATAGCAGGGAGTGCGTTTGCACACGGCCAACCTGGGTTTGATCCCTGGCATCCCATATGGTTTCCTGAGCATTGTCAGGAGTAATTCCTGAGTGCAGAGTCAAGAGTGACCCCTGAGTATCGCTGGGTTTAAAAAAAAATTGCCAGTTGGGGCGCAGACCACCAGTTCCTTCCCATCCCCATCCCCATCCTGGGGGCCTCGTCCTGGCCACTGAGCTTGTCACTTTGAGGCCCCCCCAGGAGCC
>JAJIBD010013326.1:0-41040 GCA_021461705.1 Cryptotis parvus | reverse complement strand
TGTGGTCATTGATACATATTCTCGGTTCATATGGGCTGTTTCTATGACTTGAAAGAGCTAAATCTCTTTGTTCATTTTTACTGCAATGCTTCTCAGTCATGGGTATTCCCCATACCATGAAAACAGATAACGGTCCTGCATACACCAGCAAAACCTTCAAATCCTTTGCAAGGAATAGCAGATGCAACATATTAGAGGAATTCGATATAATCCACAAGGACAAGGGAATTGTTGAACGTGTTCACAGAATGTTTAAAACTCAGTTACTAAAGCAACGAAAAACAAGTATGCCTCCAATGGATTCTTTATCTTTAACATTATTCACCTTAAATTCTAAATACACCTCAAGGAGATTCTCACCTCCTCATTCGGGGAAGAGGTTATGCTTTCATTTCTACAGATGATAACCCTGCCAAGAAGCTCTGGGTTCCTCTGCGACTTGTTAAGACTAGGAATTCTGCAAGAATCAGAAAACAACTAATTCTTTCGATATAACGTCTTAAATTTTAAATTGCAAGAAGCTGTTTAAACCTCCTAGATTGGCTTATTTTAATATTGATCTTGTTTTGCAGTCTGTTAATTGTGGTTCATGTCGAATATCTTGCCTTGCAGCCTAAATGATTTATTTCTTATGAAATGCAAAAAAAAGGTGAAAAAATGGATGACTCCGAGCACTCTGCACAATGTCAAAATGTTTCAAGGATTAATGATAGAGTTTCCTTTTGTAATGTTTTTGCTTACATGTATTTGCAGAAAAAGAACTTGGATGCTGCGGATTCCTTCTATGATGCGCAAGGATTCCAACTCTGATCATAGTGCTCATTACAAAAAAGTTTGCTAAATCCATTAAAAAAGGTTTTAACTTCACGGTAGTTTTGTATTTTAATTGCCTTTGAATTATCAGGTGCCATGCTTGCTTGCTTGGAGGCAAACAGCATTTCTCTCTGGGCTAATTACTTAGAGATCCAATGTAGCCAGGCAAATATGCTGGTAAGATCTAGCTATTCCCACAATGATTGTGGTAGCATGAGAGAATATTTATAGCAGCCAGTACAGAATACATGGTAAGATAATCTGCCACATTTAGACTAACCCCCTATCTACGGAGTGACCTGCAAGAGACAATCCAGGGCAGATCCAGAGGCTTTTAGGCTTTTAGATGTCCTGCAACAATTCCCTCTGAATAGTTTACTATAATAAAAGTGAAAAAGTACAAAATATTTAGTAACATACAGAAAATTAAGTTAAGAAAAAACAATTCCAATTAAATGATTATACAGTTACTTTAGGATCCTAATTTTTTTTTGGATCCAAAGCAATGTTTGTGACAATCCTTTTAGCTATCTGGTTATAAGAAACCATATTTTGCACTCCATAATTTGTGAGTCAATTTGCCATATTTTATGTAGAGTCGGGTGTCTGGAGCAAAGTCTATGGGGCTACTTTTGGAACAGCAATAGCAGTGATCATATGAGTATGAGTCTCTGGAGAGCAGGGATAAGTTACTCATTGAATTGTCAGGAACACTGGTTTGGGTGTCAGGAACACTGGAACAAAAGGCTCAAGTACTAGAACAGGAATCTTGAGTGCTGATACAGGTGTCCAGAACTTCTGTGTAGGCGTCTTGCAGGGCTTCTTCAGCAAGGGAACACTGGCACCGGTCATCATACCTGTAACTCAATCTTCGGTGAGATAAAAACATTATCCAAGATTAGTCACAAATAGAGATATTAGTTAGGGTTTGGGCAGGGATCCAAGTCTGTCATGGGGAGAAGAACATAAAGCTCCAACACGGGTGGAGCAGGGAAATAAGTATGAGAATTGTTGATTTCAAAATTGATGAGTCTTGTAGGTCAGCAGAGCTGATCAATTTAAAGAGGTTTGTAGTGGTCAGAAATTGAGAAGGTAGTAGTTGAGACATAACAGACAGAACATTAATGACAAAATAGTGGCCACCACACACACACGCACACACATTTGATTGCTCAGTATATCAGGTGTTTATATGTCCCATGTAGGGTGATAAATGATAAGAATCAAGCACTTCATGAAGATAAAGCTGGCAAATGATGGTGAGGAAGTGTCTTTTCCTGTGATTAGAGCATAAGAAAAATTATTTTTGCAAATTATTAAATTTTTAATGAGCACTGTTTTAGGAGTCTCGAGTATTGAGCACTGTAGCGCAAGTTTACTGAATTCCTATATCTTATCCTGCGAACAGAATCATTAAAAACCTTTCTTCATTGATGTAGCAAACTTTTTTGTAAAGAGCACTGTGATCAGAGTCCAAAACCTCGTGCATCATAGAAGATATCTGCAGCAGCCAGGTTCTTTTCCTCTAAATCTCTGAACAAAAGCATTTAAAAATTTTTAGCAGTTTTGAGCAGATTTTGGAATTGATCACTATATTTAGTGATCAATCCTTTATTTTATTTTTTTTATTTTTTACCTGTAAACAAAACATTAGAAAACTTATTTCTAAAATCTTGACATGAACATCATACACAGCAGTCTTTTGTTCTTCAAAACCTTAAAAAACTTCTTTATTAGTCGTTCCTATACATTAAAAACCTTAGAAAAATCTTAGAAAATACCTTCTGAGCGTTATTCAGGTGCTTTCACCCTTAAACACTCTCCAAGGCAGTGTTTTTTGAAAGGCAGGCAGGCAGGCAGGCAGGCAGGCAGGCAGGCAGGCAAGAGAGAGAGGAGAGAGAGGGAGGAGGGAGAGAGAGAGAGAGAGAGAGAGAGAGAGAGAGAGAGGAGGAAGAAAGAAAAAAGAAAGGGTTTATCTCCACTTAAAGCATCAACAATCAACAGGCTGCAAAGCAAAATTATTGTTATTAAAGATGGACCATGTTCAACAGGCTGCAAAGCAATATTATATTTTTAAAAAATGAACCCATTTGGGAGGTTTGAACATTTTGTAATTTAAAATTGAGACTTTATATTGAAATAATTAGCTCTTTTTAGACCTGCTAGCCATTTATAATTGATCTTTACTTAGATAGGTAAATTGAATGGTTTGGTGTCTGCATCAGTGTTTTGCAGTGGCTCTCCTTGAGACAAATTTAAGGTGGATAATGTCAAAGACATGTGTTTTTGTTGCTTCAATAACCGAATTTTTGAAATTTTTTTGAGCATGTTTAAGACCTAGCCATAAATCATTCGCTAAAACTACCCTATTGCCAGATTTTCTTTGCCATAAATATCCAATCACATAACTTTTTTTTTTTTTTTTTTTTGCTTTTTGGGTCACACCCGGCAATGCTCAGGGGTTATTCCTGGCTCTGCACTCAGGAATTACTCCTGGCGGTGCTCAGGGGACCCTATGGGATGCCCTGGATCGAATCTGCCAGGCACAGGCCACGTGCAAGGCAAACGCCCTACCCACTGGACAATCGCTCAGGCTTGTCTGCAAACCAACAGCCTCAAGGGATGGAGCACAGACAAATAAAAAGCAAACAATTTTGTCTGGTCTGTCTTTATGGAAAGCAGTGGTGCACAGGAAGGTGGCAGGCAACTGTAGATTGAGCCTAAGGCTCTTTTCTAGCTAAATTAAATTAAGATGCCACCAAGAAATTTGACCTTTCATTTCCTTAAACCAAAGGTCCAGGAAAGCCTCTACCTTAAACTTAACAACTTGCTCTCCAGAACTTGCACTCTGCTCCCGTTGGAAGAGGTGAACTTTTATCACGAAAATCACAAGAGTTATCATTAGAAAAGACCAAAATAAAGTATAGGCATGAGGAATGTTGCGAAGCTCCCAGAGCTTTGCTCTTTGACTATTAAATTTAGAACAGGAGGAACGACAAGCCTTTGGAGGCCAGGAACGGTTCTGGGAATTAATTTGTTTCTTCCTTTCCTCCTTATCAGAGTTTGTAAGAATTTTAAGGAATCCCTCAACTTGAGATTCAGTCTCCATCAGAGGGGCACCTATGCCTTCGGAAGTATTAACTCCGCATGGATTTTCAGTTTGAGATTCTGCCTCCTCTGGAGGGTTCTTTCCTTCCCCTCTAGGTTATCGCCAAGCTTTAAAATCTGTTTGCTAGATTTAACTTCATGACTCTCTGAAAGAAAAGCAGGAGTTACAAAAGTTACCACTTCTGCTAGCACCTGAAGAAACAGGTGAAGCCAGAGCAAAGAAAAAACCTTGAGAGGTAACCCATTTTAACTCACGGTTTAACGGCTACTCTCGGCTTCAGGAAAAGTCATCAACATCTCAGTGGGACCACCAGATGCAGGGTGCCCACCCAGGGACACTATCAATCAAATCATGGGACAAGATTCCATCAAGTTATGGGAATGAGGTCAGAGCGATAGTCCACTGGGTAGGGCGTTTGCCTTGCACGCAGCCAGCCTGTGCCAGCCTGGGTTCTATCCCCGCATGCCATATGTAAACCCAAGCACTGGCAGTAGTAATTCCTAAGTGTAGAGCCAGGAGTAACCCCTGAGCATTGCCAGGTGTGACCCAAAAAAAAATGTCATGTGGAGACATAATTCACGAAACATATGATATGAAAGTATATACTGAAAATCCTAATTTATTATAAAAAACTGAACAATAACTGCTACTAATCTGAAAAACTACATAATTATTATGGTAAGAATGAATGAGTGAAATGTGATGAGTACAAGCAAGCGATACAAGTGAATTAACAGAAAAAAACATTGTAAAAATATTAGTAATTGCAAACAGTTAACATTAATAGGAAAGAAAGACCAATACTATAAATAAGAAGAGCACCATTATTTTCATTAAAATTAAAATAGTAGAAAGATAGCAGAAACAAAATACCCTCAGCAATTTAGGTACCTAGAGGAAAAGGAGCAATTCTTTTAGAGACACCTCTAGGAAAAAAAAGTCATCCAAACATGTTTCCCTGTTTTAGAGATATGAAGTCAGATTAGAGGACAGATATTCCCTATTTCTCAATCTGACAAAGACTAAATGCAAAACTTCTATGGCCAACAAGTTCTCTAAGCTGGTGCTGGAAGAAGATCTGGGGACCTTTGGGGTTGGAGACCCGAGAGGGAGCTCAGTGCCCTTGACAGGGACTCCCCATAGGGCTCCTACAGCTTTGTCTGCTGCCTGGTTCGAATCCATCCCTGCTCAATCACTCGCTACCACATGAGCCTTCATGTGGAAGAGGACTAGGACCAGAAAACAGGATCTGGTGCACATCAGTCAGCTGCCACCTTGAATTGCTACTTCCCGAGGTGCAAAACTCTGAGCCGTAATCTATGCTTATGAAATGTCTATCTGTTCCTAAGCGTGGCCACCGTTTAATTTAATTTCTAAAAAAAGTATCTTGTGTGTGTGTGTTGTATGTATCTGTGTGTCTGTGTGTCTATTTACCCCACCCAGAATTCTCAGAAATTACTCCTGGCACTGAGCTCGAGTCACTCCTGACCCTAAAAAAGAAATTGAAGCTGTTTTACCACTCAGTGGAATCCTTCAGTGAGCTTTAGCAGATTTTTCAGGAGAAATATCTTATCATTACCCAGCTGGAAAAACCTGGGAATTTCTGAAAAGGACACCTTTTGTAATTTCCACTATTGTCCGCTCCTCTCCCATTCCTGATGCTCAGTGTATTTTATTGATGGTTCCTAATCAGGAAGGGGTGGAATTACAGGTCCTTCATTGACCACTACTGTGCATTCAAATTATAAATCTGCCCAACAAGTGGAACTCGCTACCCTGATACATTTACTATCCCATATATCTGGCCCATGTAATGTGGTGAGTGATCCTGCATATGTAGTTGGTTTATTGACTGGAATCGCCACTGCTTCTTTAAATGCCCATAATACTATAATTCAGGAGCTACTCCATAAACTACAAGATCCCCTCAAAAGAACATTCCCTAGACACATCTACCACATCCATTCACACATCAGACTCCCGGGCCGATGGTTCGAGGAAATGAAGCAACAAATCTCTTGGCAGCACCAGTATTTAAATCAGCCAAGGAAGAGCACCAGACTCTACATACAAATGCCCTCCACCTTCATGTACACCATGGCATCCCATGGAGACAAGCTAGACAAATTGTCTGCAATGTCCTGTCTGTGCTCCAATACACTGTACATCTCATGTGACAGGAGCAAATCCTCGAGATTTACAGACACCAATTGTGACAGGTGGATATAACTCATACTAACTTATCTCCCAACAAACCTTTCCTTCATGTGGTCATTGGTATATATTCTCAGTTCATATTGGCTATTTCTATGACTTGAAAGAGTGACATCTGTTTGTTCATTTTTACTGCAGTGCTTCTATGTCTTGGGTATTCCCCATACCATAAAAGCAGATAACGATCCCGCGTACACCAGTAAAACCTTCAAATACTTTTGCAAGGAATAGCAGATCAAATATATTACAGGAATTCCACGTAATCCACAAGGACAAGGAATTGTTGAACGTGCTCACAGAAAGCAACGAAAAACAAGTATGTCTCCAATGGATACTTTATCTTTAACATTATTCACCTTAAATTTCTTAAATATACCTCAAGGAGATCCCTATACCATGGCTGCACGTCACTTTGAAGAAGATATGCAAACTCAACAAACAGTCAATTCACTCATCTGGGTGAAAATTGATGATAAACGGATTGCAGGTCACCTCCTTATTCGGGCAAGAGGTGATGCTTTCATTACTACAGATGATAACCCTGCCAAGAAACTCTGGTTTCCTCTGCAACTTTTTAAGACTCGAATTCTCCAAGAATCAGAAAACAACTAATTCTTTAGATATAAAGTCTTAAATTTAAAATTGTAGTTGCTGTTTAAACCTCCTAGGTTGGTTTATTTTAATAATGATCTTGTTTTGCAGTCTGTTAATCGTGGTTCATGTCTAAGATCTTGCCTTGCAGCCTAAATACTTTATTTCTTATGAAATGCAAAAAAAGGTTGAAAAAAATGGGTGGTGAAAATATGGGTGGACTACGAGCATAGTGTCAAATTGTTTCAAGGATTAATGATAGTTTCCTTTTTCATGTTTTTGCTTACAGGTATTTGCAGAAAAAGAACTTGGATGCTGTAGATTCCTCCTATGAAGAGCGAAGCTTTCGACTCTGATCATAGTGCTCATTACAAAACAGTTTGCTAAATCAATAAAAAAAGGTTTTTCTAATGATTCTGTTCACAGGATAAAATATTGGAACGCAGTAAACTTGCGCTACAGTGTTCAGTACTCCAAGACTCCTAATACAGGGCTCACTAAAAACTTTCAATAATTGGCAAGAAAGATTTTCCTAATGTTTCCTTCCACAGGGTGTTGAAGTTTCTTCATGTTCTTGAATTCCTGTTGAAGCCTTAAAATCTCTATTTGTGATTAATCTCGAAAAGTGTTTTCATCTCACCTAAAATTAAGCTTCACGTAGTTACCGGTGCCAGTATTCCCTTGCTTAAGATGCCTTGCAAGATGCCTTTACCACTGTTCCAGACACATATTCCAGTGCTCGAGACTCATATTCCAGTGTTACTGAGACCCAATCCAGTGTTCCTGACAATTCAATAAGTTCCTGATCGCTGCTCTCCAGCGACTTGTACTCATATAATCACCACTATTGCTGTTCCAAAAGTAGCCCCACAGACTTTCTTCCAGACACCCGACTCTACATAAAATATGGCAAATTGACTCTGACAAAATAATTTGTCAGAGTCCATAAGGACATAAGGACATTGTAAACTATGGTTCATTGTTGCAGGACACCTAAAAGCCTAGGCCTGTTCATCTGCCCTGGATTGCCTCCTGCAGGTCACTTCATAGATAGGGGTAGTCTGAATGTGGCAGTCTTATCTGACCATGTATTCTGTACTGGCTGGTATAAATATTCTCTCATGCTACCACAATCATCGTGGGACTTGCTAGATCTTACCAGCATACTTGCCTGGCCACGTTGGATCTCTAAGTAATTAGCCCAGAGAGAAATGCTATTTGCCTCCAAGAAAGCAAGCATGGTTCCTTTTAACACAAAGGCAACTAAAACACGAAACTACCGTGAAGTAGACAAGACTCTTGTGAATGCTTGCAGAAATATTTAACTGCCATTAGTACTAATCTTTGTTACAGAGACATGCCATCTCAGAAACCCCTTCTCTACCCTATAAAGGCAATTCCAGGCACATCTTGGCTCAAGATACTAGGTGAGGTACTGGGAGAAATTACCTGAGGGCATTTGATCCATCCTGCCAGGGTAAGTTACATTTAGTTTATAGCTTCTCCCAGCTCTGCTAGGAGGCTTTTAATTAGCTCTGGGTTCTTGTAAACAACCAGATGGCCTCCTGAAGTTGCTACATTTCTATAAAGCTATTTTCCTGTTTTCAAGTCTAGATAGTCCAGCCAAGAATGGGCAGGCCTGGGAGTTTGGGCAGATTCCTAGCTATAAAATAAGCTGTAAGATAAAAGAATCTCTCTCTTTTTCCCCCTTTTGCCATTTCGGCTTCCCTTGGTGTGTTGCTTCTTCATCCTCTCCATTCTCTGTTGGGCCAAAACACGTGGTGGCAGCCATCTTGGCCTACACCTGGCTGGGGCCTAGCTGGGAACCCAGAGTCCAGAGGTTTTCCCTGCTCTTGGTTTGGATATTGGAACCTGTGATAGTACAGCACTTTTTAAAACTGAATCGGATTCCTGAGTCTTCATCCATTCCCCGCTGGCTTTGGAGGTAGAAGGGAACTTCGCTTCCCGACACTGTCGGGGACATCGGGCGGAGCTCCCGACAGTTTGTTATTACCAGATAGCTAGAAACTCTTTGTCATGAACTTTGCTTTGGGTCCAAAAACAAGTTAGGATTCTAAAGTAACATGTATTATCATTTGTAATTGGAATTGCTTTTTCTTGTCTCAATTTTCTGTTTGTTACTAAATATTTTGAACTTTTTCATTTTTATTATAGTAAACTAATCAGGAGGAGTTGCTGCAGGACACCTAAAAGCCGAACAGCCTCAGAATCTGCCCTGGATTACCTCCTGCAGATTACTTTACATAAGGGGGTAGTTTGATGATCAATTTATCTGACCATGTATTCTGTACTGGCTTATATAAATACTCTCTCATCCTACCACAATCATCGTGGGACTAGCTAGATCTTACCAGTATATTTGCCTGGCCACGTTGGATCTTAAGTAATTAGTCCAGAGAGAAATGCTGTTTGCCTCCAAGCAAGGAAGCATGGCTCTCTAATAACTCAAAGGCAACTAAAACACAAAACTACCGTGAAGTAGACGAGACTCTTGGGAAGGCTTGCAGAAATATTTAACTGGCATTAGTATAGTCTTTGCTACCGACACATGCCATCTCAGAAACCCCCTTCTCTACCCTTCAAAGACATTTCCAGGCAGATCTTGGCTCAAGACATTAGCATATAAGAGAACCTAGTGAGGTGCTGGGAGAGGTTACCTGAGGGCATTTGACCCACCTGCTTCCCATAAATGTGGGATGTCTGAGATGCAGAGGTTTAAAACAAGGCTGCTTGCTCTCTGGCTCCTTGTCTTTTTGGGGCTCTCTTTTGGGGCTTGCCTTCTTGGGAGTCTTTTGTCTCATCTTTACAGGGCCTTTACACGTGGGGGCCTCCATCTTGCCTACACGTGGCTGGGTTTCTAGCCTGAAATCCTGAGCACAGTGTTTTTCCTATTGCTGATTTGTATGCCTGAACCTGTGATAAGTAAAGCATTTTAAAACTGTATTGGATTCCTGTCTCGTCATCCATCCCAGCCGGCTTTGGAGATAGAAGGGAACTCGCTTCCAGGCACTTTGGGGACCCCTGCAGCTTCCACAACAGGTTGGAGGAAATTATGGGATGTCAAGTAAACAACCTGGGTTGAGCTCATGTATGGCAGGCACATCTCACTGCACTATGGGTCTAACGCCTGGTCTGACTTTTTATGAGAGCAGCCTAGAGGCAGGCAGGTACTTGGAGCACATTTATGAAAGTGAACTTGTTGCTGGATATAATTGTTTTCTTCATCCTATTTGAAAGAAAACCTGGAATGAATGTGGGGGTGTTAGGGGTGCCTTTTTAGGGAACTGTAAAGGCTGGGAGGCTTGTGAAAACAAAAGTCTGTCTGCAGCAGAGAGGACACTGTGTGGCCACAGCCAACTCAGATAAATGTGATCTACACACACGCCTCAAAGAGGTCTAAGATTGGATATTCACGATTACTTCAGAGTCAATGAGCTTTGGGAATGCTTGAACATGGTAATGGAGGCTGGAGTAAAGGCTACAGCTCAATGGAAGCCCACATTTAAATGGCCAGTTGCCCACTCATAAACCAAGAATATAAAGTCTATACATTCACGGCCAGGGTCTATAGAAAAGAGTATGCGAGCCCAAGTAGGGTCCAGGGTATCAATTCTGCCCAAATCCACAAATTCCCTGAGGCTGCCAAGGCTGGAAACTGGGGACACCTAGGTAGCCATTGAGCTGCCAGAGATCTCAGGGGATCTGAGAAAGAAAAAATATGACCCAAGAAGACCAGCTAAAGGCAGAGCAGGTAGGACAGAGGGACTCAGGGCCCTGTGGGTGGGGCCTGTGATGTCATTACTCTGCTGTCCCCTGCCCACATTCTGACCCCTTATGATGTAAGCAGGCAGATCTATAAATATCCAGGGTATGGTTGCTCAGCCCTCATTTGCCTCAGGCAAGCTGCCAAACATACATGGATATTGTTAACCTTTCTGGTCTCCCCTGTCCCCCAAACCAACCTCAAAATACCGTCCCCATTCACCTGTACCTTCTCCTACTCCTTCCCTTCCTCCAATGTGTTGTGTCCACCGCATGTTTCTTGTGCCACGACTGTTTATCTCCATCTGATCACCATCGCGTGAGTACACAGGGCGAACTCCTGAGGAATTTAGTGGCAGGTTGAGTTTGCTCAATTCAGGGGTACACTGAGTTTGGGGATTCTGAAGCAGGCCAGAACGTTGTTTCTCTCAGAACATCATCCCTCTAGAGCGATTGGCTCCCGGGTTTGGGGGAGCATTGTCAGAGCTTTGCCAGCAATATTGAGTGTAACCCTGATAAGCAGATTCAACCGATTTTAGTGTCTTAGAAAATTATTCAGGGAAAAAACCCAGAAGGAAGTTCACTGAATGACTTGGATGCTTGGATGAAAATCCCGGAGGACTTACAAAGGGCCAAGAGGAACAAGTCCCATAGACTCACCATCTTCTGTTGGATTCTAGTTTCCCAGGAGAGCCCGCC
This sequence comes from Cryptotis parvus, assembly GCA_021461705.1. Taxonomy (NCBI): domain Eukaryota; kingdom Metazoa; phylum Chordata; class Mammalia; order Eulipotyphla; family Soricidae; genus Cryptotis; species Cryptotis parvus. The sequence goes on along the minus strand of JAJIBD010013326.1, from coordinate 29,831 downwards.
AACCAAAGTCAGCCCACCACTGGAAGAGAGCCCACCATCTGAAGAAAGTCCGCCACAGGAGGACAGCCTGCAGGTCCAGACCGCACAACAGGCGATGTAAGTAGCCTCCTTCTCTGCCTGAGCTTTCTTGTTCCCTGCTATGGAACCTCACACCAAAAACTCTGAGGTTATCAATGTAGACATCATCCCTCTGATAAGCCAGGGCTGCAGGAGAGAGATGGCTGGTCAGAGAGGCAGAGCCCAGGGAACGTGGGTGATTCCCTCTTACCCAGCAATAGAAGGAAGCCTGGTAGAGTGTGCTGCCCTCCAGTGGGCTTCGGCGATGGGAATAGGCCACTTGTGTCTCTAACTCCGTTAAAGCTCCCTGAGGGCTGCATCCTGGAGGGAACCGTTGGGATTTCTGGAGATTCTGAAGTCCCAAGACATGGTTTGAAGGGCCTTTATCCTGGAAGCAGGCACTTGGGTGAGTTGTGGCTATTGAGTGTGCAGACAGAACTGTGTGACTCTCAGGCACGGAGTTGGCCTGGCACCTCTCTGAGCCCTGAACGAGAGGGTCTGCTGCTGTTCCCTGACCTAGAGCCACTCTTGCTTCCCAGGGAGGAGAATCCGTTATTCCATCCGGAGAGAGCAGCGCATCAACCAGCTCTGCACGGACAGGTGACTATTCTGTGGGCTTCCCTCCAGATCCATTCCAAGGCCCTGGTGTGCCAACCATGGCCAGGGGAGCCTAGAGCGATGTGAAGAGGGTGGACATTCAGACCTTGTCAATTGGGAGGAAGGGAGGAGGCGCCTAGGAGGAGGCATTATCCAGGGGTTTCTCTCCCTGGATGGGTTTCATCCTCACTCATCCTGGCTTCACACCCGTCTTGTGTGTCTTTCAGACACCAGAACTGGCACCAGCATGGCACTTTTAGCCAAATGCCATCAAGAGATTCATCAATCAGGGCAGTGCCCAATTTTCACCCTTTTTTTCTAGATCCATTGGTCACCATGATGCCCTCCTCGGTCCTGGCAGGCTGTTGATCCCAACCATCGATCGCCTCCAACTTCCACCAGGGATTGATGCGGATGATGCAGGCCTCTTCCACAAGTCTGGACAGAGAGCGGGGTTCTCATTCCCCCCTCAAATCCAGGCCCCAACCTGACACCCCTTCACCCCCAGCCACCTCCGCGGCCCTGCCTGACAATTCTCCACTCCATCCCCCGCTCCTCCAGCTGTCCTCATCTGAGTTTATCTCAATGTGCTGCCGAGAGAAGGGCGCAGTGACCATCCCGGAGGATGAACACCCTTCCTCCCAAGGCCAACCTGCCCCCGCCCAGTGTCACCTTAAAGAGGGGGCAGTGACCGCCAAGGGGGATGCCCTGACTTGTTCTTCAGTCCAGTCCATGGCGAGTCACCGGAATGAGGACAGGGCAGACCCCCGGAGGACAGGGCTTTCCAGGAGCCTAGGCTCTACAGGGCTAAATCCTTTCACAATCTGGCGGCGCCTCTGCCCAGACATCAGCGCATGGATCCCTGTATACTTAACCCCACAAAAGAAGCCGAGGACGAGGGGTCCCACGATACCTCCTCCGATGAGGAGGGTCCCTTTCCCTGAATGAAGTCGAGGAGCTCCCCAACATAGTGGTCCCCACCTTTTTCCCAGAGGTGAGCCCCTTCCCCACCCTGCATCAGGCTGCCCGGGAGGCGCGCAGAAAGAGGAAACGCCGCCATGTGCGGTTCACAATAGCACCGGCACCGGAACCGCGTCCCGGTAGAGCCCGAAGATTCCTGAGGAAGTTATGCTGTGTCTCCATCCCCGAGGAATAAACTGATTTCTTATCCCTACGACTGTGTTGGCTTGCTGGGTCCTTCTTGATGCAGAAAGGAGCTGAGGGGGTGCAGTAACTCGGGGTATTCCCTAAAGGGAAGGTCGGGGCGATATACAGCCGGCCCCTAAGTCTCTCTAAGCGAAGGGGGTGGGGGAGATCCCATAATTCTGCTTAGGGACAAGAGGGGTCCCTTGAATCCAGAAGCAAAGAGGAGGAGCTCCCTGAGATAGTAGGTCCAACGTATTTCCCACCGGTGAGCCCCTTGCACACTGCGTAAGGCGGCCGGGGAGGTTGGCAGGAAGAGGACACGCCGCCATGTTCGCTTCAACGCACCAACGGAACCACATTCCGATACAGATCTCTTCTCCGGTGCTGTAAAATGCGTATTTTGTTGGGTTACGCTCCCAGAGGTATAAACAGTTATATTTCCCCTAGGACTATGGTGGCCTGCTGGGTCCATCTTGATACAGAAGGGAGTAACTCGGAGTGCTCGCTAAAGGGAAGGACGGCGATACAGCCCCGGAGTCTCCCGCTGTATCTAGGGGCTGCTTTGGAAGGCAGAGCTGATGCCTCCCCCACTCCCCTGCGGACATTGGAGCCACCACAGCCTGCACGGAAAGGGACTGTGGCCTCAGACCCCGCCGCACCCCCCCATGCACCTTCTAGAGCCCCTGCAGCAAGAGAATCCAGGGTTAAGTTGCTCCCCAGAAGGAGAAAGAGTGACCTGAAGGGCTGAAGTCAGCAGCAGAGGTAGAGCCGGTGCGTCTATGTATGGGGGTGGTGAGCTGGGCACAGTGATGAGCCGGGCGGTGACGGGGAGGCCTCCTCCAGAGAAACTTCGGCGTCCTCGAAACCTACCTTGTGAGCCGTGCCCCTACGTGGACCTGCCCTTAATGGACTCTAGTGGTGCTGCTGCCAGAGGGAAATCCCTGGAATTGTTACATACAAGGAAACAAATTGAGATTTCACGCATATGGAAACATATCCTTTGCTTGCAATAAAAGTGTGGTTTATGGTATGAAGCACCATCACCTGCATTTTGGAAACGGGTCTGCGAACAGGCACTCAAGAGAATTAATTATTGGGTGAAATTCCTTCAAGGACCCTGAAAGTCCCATTGCAGAAATTCCCAGAAAAACAGAAAATCCAAGCAGCACTGGTTTTCCTTATAACTGTTTTAATTTTTAGTGAAATCCTTGGCCTTGTGCTACAGATTGGTTCCAAAGAAACTCCACAGCACCAATATCTTGGTGCTCTAAGTAGCATCGGGCAATTTACGGAAAGACAGGACAGGAAAGAAGCAGTGTTGAAGTCTCTGACTATTATTGTGCTACTGTTAAAGTCTTCTTTGACATCTATTAATAGTAGTTTTAAGTATCTTGCTGGCACATCATTTGGTGCATATATGTTTAGTAGTGTGATTTCTTCCTGGTATATATACCCCTTATTGATTAAGAAATGGCCTTCATTGTCTCTTTAACCTTTTTTTCAGCCTGAAGTCTATAGTGTCAGATACTAGTATCGCCATACCCTCCTTTTTTAGGAGTTGTTTGCGTGGAGAATGGTCTTTCAGCCTTTGACTTTGAGTCTGTGTTTGCTCTGATTATTCAGACATGTTTCTTGTAGGCAGCAGAATGTTGGATTCAGTCTTTGAATGGATTTTTGCCACTCTGTGTCTCTTAATAGGTGCATTTAAACCCTGACGTTGAGAGATTATTGTCATTGGGTTTTGTGCCAAATTTCTGTATAAACTCCTTGTTGTTTTGCATTGTCTTAATTTACAGTAAACCCTTCAATCCTCTTTTAAAGTTGGTGTTGAGTCTATGAATTTCCTGAGTTGTTTATCCATGAAGTTGTGTATCTTTCCTTCACATCTGAAAGTAAGTCTAGCGGGTAGAGAATTCTTGGTGAGGCCTGCAGTTCACTGAGTCTTTTCACAATATCCCACCATTGTTTTCAGGCTTGGAGTGTTTCATCTGAGAAGTCTGCTGTAAATCTCAGGGATGCTCCTTTGTATTTGATTTCCTTCTTTGATCTTGCTGCTTTCAGTATTCTATCTCTGTGTAATGTTTTTGTCATTTTAAGAAGGATGTGTCTTTGAATATTCTTATTGGGGTTTCTTTTAGCTGGTTTCCTACGAGCCTCCTGTATCTGGGAGCATAAGTTCTTCAGTTCGGGGAACTTCTCAGCAATAATGGCTTTGACAGTTTCACCTTCATCACGGTTTTCTTCTTGCCCTTTGCAACCCCAATGATGCGTATGTTGTTCCTTTGGCTTCATTCTGATTTTCTCCGGTAGTCTGTTCATTGATTGTGAGTGTTTTTTCCATGTTCTGCTTTGTCTAGAGAATCTCTGAAACTTCGTCTTTGAGATCACCTATTCTTTCTACAGTAGCTGTTTCTCTGCTTTGGAAGCATTCCGCTGTGTTTATCAGTTCACTTACCTCATTTTTAATATCTGTCACTTCTGCTTGTATTTTGGTCTGAAATTTACACAATTCTGCTGTCATGTCCTCTTGTATTTTATTGACTTGGTATTCCATTGTTTCTTTGAGTTCCTTGTGCATCTTTAACAATTTCTTCTGAAATTCCTTTTCAGAGAGGTTATACAGCTCATAGTTATTGCTTGATTCATCTGCATTATGACTGCAGTCATTGAGCTTGAAGGAATTCTGCCTTGCTTTACCATAATGACTATCTTATGTAAAAAATGTGTATTCTGGGTGACTGCCGGGAGCGCCACCAGGGTCCCGACAGTGTGGGGTAGCTAGTTCCCTCTGTCTCCGACACCGGCAGGAAAATGGATGAAGACTCAGGAATCTGATGCAGTTTTAAAAGGGCTTTACTATCGCAGGATCCAATATACAATCCAAGAACAGGGAAAACCTCCGGACCCTGGGTTCCCAGCTAGGCCCCAGCTAGGCACCAGCCAGGTGTAGGCCAAGATGGCAGCCACCACGTGTTGAGGCCCAACAGAGAATGGAGAGGATGAAGAAACAAAACACCAAGAGAAGCCGAACTGGCAAGAAGGGGAAAACAGAAAGAGCTACTTTCTTCTTGCAGCTTATTTTATAGCTAGATATCCGCCCAAACTCCCAGCCCAGCCCATTCTGGGCTGGGCTTTCTAGAGATGAAAACAGGAAAACAGGTCCATAGAATGTAGCAACTTCAAGAGACCATCTGGTTGTTTACAAGTACCCCCGAGCTAAATAAAAGCCTCCTAACAGAACTGGGAGGAACTATGAGCTAAATGTAACTTCCCCTGGCAGGGAGGGTCAAATACCCTCAGGAAATTTCTCCCAGAACCTCACCTAATGTCTTGAGCCAAGATCTGCCTGGAAATGCCTTTATAGGTTAGAGAAGGGGGTTTCTGAGATGGCTTGTCTCTGTACCAAAAGACTATACTACTGCCAGTTAAATATTTCTGTAAGCCTTCCCAAGAGTTTTGTCTACTTCATGGTAGTTTTGTATTTTAGTTGCCTTTGAGTTATCAGGGAGCCATGCTTGCTTGCTTGAGGCAAACAGCATTTCTCTCTGGGCTAATTACTTAGAGATCCAACGTGGCCAGGTAAATTGTTGGTAAGATCTAGCTAGTCCCACAATGATTGTGGTAGCTAGAGAGAATATTTATACCAACCAGTACAGAATACATGGCCAGATAAACGGCCACATTTAGACTACCCCCCTATCTATGAAGTGACCTGCAAGAGGCAATCCAGGGCAGATGCAGAGGCTTTTAAGTTTTTAGGTGTCCAGCATCAACTCCCTATGATTAGTTTCCTATAAAAAAATTGAAAAAGTACAAAATATTTAGTAACATACTGAAAATTAAGTTAAGAAAAAACAATTCCAATTACAAAGGATTATACATGATACTTTAGGATCCGAACTTGTTTTGGACCCAAAGCAATGTTTATGACAATGTTTTTAGCTACCTGATTATAACAAACCATAGTTTGCACTCCAAAAATTTGTGAGTCAATTTGCCCAATTTTATGTAGATTCGGGTGTCTCAAAAAAAGTCTATGGGGCTACTTTTGGAACAGCAATAGTGGTCATCATATGAGTGCAGTCTCTGGAGAGCAGCGATCAGGATCAGGAAGTCATTGAATTGTCAGGAACACTGAATCGGGTCTCAGGAACACTGGAACAAAAGTCCCAAGAACTAGAGCAGGAGTCTTGAGTGCTAAAACAGGTGTCCAGAAAATTCTTGTAGGCATCTTGCAGGACTTCTTCAGCAAGGGAACACTGGCACTGGTTATCATACCTGTAACTCAATCTTCGGCGAGATAAAAACATTTTCCAAGATTAGTCAAAAATAGATATTAGATAGAAGTTAGGGCTTTGGCAGGGATCCAAGTCTGGGAAGGAGAGAAGAACCAAAAGAAGCTCCAACATGGGTGTAGCAGGGAAATAAGTATGAGAATTGATGATTTCAAAATGGATGAGTCTAGTAGGTCAGCAGAGCTGATGAATTTAAAGAGGTTTGTAGTGGTCAGAAATTGAGAAGGTATTAGTTTAGACATAACAGACACAACATTAATCACAAACATAATGGTGGCCACCATATGCAAACACACGCACACACATTCAATTGAACAGTATATTACAGCCATATCTATGACCCATCTAGGGTGATAAATGGTAACGAATCAAGCACTTCATGAATATAAAGCCAAATTATAGTGAGGAAGTGTCTTTTCCTGTGAATAGAGCATTTGATCACTTGATTACTTGACCACTTGAATCCCGTTATTCATCGATTTGCTCGAGCAGGCGCCAGTAACATTTCCATTGGACCCTATCACGTGCCAATGTAGCCCAATGGCATCTGGTTGATTCAGGAATATGAAGAGCCTCAAACCGTTCCTTCAGTGTCTTTACAAGGAAGTCAGACCATCTTGCAGGTGGGCGGCCATGTGATCTTTTGACATCCTGTGGGATCCAATCGGTAATGGCTCTAGTCCAGTGGTTGTCTCCAAATCTCATTACATGTCCAGCCCATCTGATTTTCGATGCCTTGGCAAACGAGAGAGGCGTCCCTGATTCTGGAATAGCGACGGAGGTCAGAACTCCGGATTCCTTCACTCACTTGAGAGAGACGTGATATACCAAGCATAGCTCTTTTGATTCCTCTCTGGGAGACCCGAATAGCATTCTCATCCTGCCTTTGTAGGGCCCAGGTCTCTGAGGCGTATGTTAATGCAGGGAGAACGGTGGAGTCAAAGAGATGTGCCCGGAGCTGGAGGTTCTTTGTCCTTTTACCTATTTCTTCGATGCCTTTTAAGGCATTCCATGCCACTCTCTTCCTCCTGAGCAGCTCAGGTGTTAGGTCATTCATCATGTTGACTTCTCGACCTAGGTACACATAACTGCTGCATTCAGAGATGTTTATTCCATTGAGAGGGAATGGGGCCTCAGGAACTAGTTCATTCTTCACGAACATTGTTTTGTTGAGATTCAGCTGTAGACCTATCTTTCCACATTCTCGGTCGAAGTCAGCCAGTATTTGTTCCGCTTGGCTAATGTTCGGTGTTATTAGGAACGATGTCATCAGCGAAGCGGATGTGGTGTAGTTGCCGACCATCTATCTTCACTCCCATTCCTTCTCATTCTAATTGTCGCATGATGTTCTCGAGCGTGGCACTGAAGAGTTTTGGTGAGATGGTATCACCCTGTCGAACCCCTCTTTTCACATTAATGATCACTTCTTGTAGAATGGTGAGATCCTGGTGGTGAATCCTTAATACAGCTCACAAAGGATCTTGATATATTGGATTTGAACACCCTGTTTGGCTAGGGCTTCGATGACTGCTTCAGTCTCCACAGAATCAAAGGCTTTCTGTAAATCAATGAATGTGAGACAGAGCGGCATCTTGTACTCCCTACAAACCTCGATGGGCTTGGTTACTGTGTGGATATGGTCGATTGTGCTGAATCCTTTCCGGAAGCCTGCTGGCTCGCATGATTGTCCTTCATCTAGTATTCTGCTAATCCTGTTCAGGATGACTCGTGTAAACAGCTTGTAGATGACGGACAACAGGCAGATGGGGCGATAGTTGCCGATGTCATGAATGTCTCCCTTCTTGAACAGTAGAACTGTCCTGCTGATTTTCCATTGGGAGGGCACCTTGCATTCGAACAGGTAGCGTGTGAAGAGCCGAGCTAGTGCATTGATGAGTACTGATGGCAGATTCTTCAGGTGTTCGGGTTTGACTTTGTCTGGGCCTGGTGCTGTTCCCTTCTTTACCGAGGAGATGGCATGTTGGATTTCAGAAGGGAGAACGTTGGGAATGACATATCCATCCTGCGGAATTTGGTATGTGGGCAGGTGGATGTGGCTATCAAAGAGATTTGAGTAGAAGTCCTGGATAATCTTCTCCATTGCATTTCTGGAAGATGTGATAGATCCATCAGGGCAGTCATCTTGGTCTTATAGTTGGTGAAGAACAGGCGGGCAGTGCGAATGCTTTTCCCGGCTTCTGCTCCATCTTCCAGTATTTCTGCTCCTCTGTCTTTGAGGTCTGCTTTTATCATTTCTCTGCACCGTTTAGCAAGCTTGGACATTAGCATTTGGTCTCCTGAGGCTCGCGCCTTGCCACGTTGGCAAATGAGCTCAAGAGTTTCTGAAGACAAGCGTCCTTTTGTGTCTTTCTCTCTCTCGGCATTCTTTGCACAATCATGGAGGTGCTGAACCAGTTGGTTGTATTCTTCATCGATGTCATCAATGATGGTATCTTCCCATGTTGCTGCAATGGTGCCAAAGAGTTCTCAGTTGGTGGTTGTTCTGGGAGTTCTCTTCTTAAACTTTTCAACCTTTTCTCCCCCATTGCGGGTAAGTTGAATTTTGCACGAAGGAGACGGTGGTCCGATCCTGTTTGGAATTTGGGGATGACAGCAACATTGGTCAGACAAAACCGTCGATTGAAGATGATGTGGTCAATTTCATTGTGGAACTGTCCGCCAGGAGATTCCCATGTCCAACGTTTCGTTTCAGCTTTCTGGAACTGTGAGTTCCACTGCATTGTCTTGGTGGATATGATGAACTCAGATAGTCTCTCACCCTGTCCGTTCCATTCTAAGCCATGGGTCCCGATGTGGAGTTCTTCAGCTGATCTTCTTGGTCCTATCTTGGCATTAAAGTTACCGACTATGATCTTGTAGAAGGTGTGATCTTTTTTAAAGAACTCCTCCAATTCCATGTAGAATTTCTCAATTTCATCTTCTTTGTATGTGGATAATGGTGCATAAAGAGAATTAAGATAGAAATTGCTGGTAGTGGGCCACATCTCTTCAAGTGTAATCGTCCTTTACACTTGGATGATTAGAGCATTAGAAAAAATTATTTTCGCAAATTGTTAAATTTTAGTGAGCACCGCTTTAGGAGTCTCGGTGTATTGAGCACTGTAGCGCAAGCTTACTGCATTCCAATATCTTATCCTGTGAACAGAATCATTAGAAAAACTTTTCCTCATTGATGTAGCAAACTTTTTTTGTAAGGAGCACTGTGATCAGAGTCCAAAACCTCGTGCATCATAGAAGGAATCTGCAGCAGCCAGTTCTTTCACTCTAAATCTCTGATCAAAAGCATTAAAAAATTTTATTAGTAAACCTTCCCCCACCCCATGACGCCTCAACAGCCTAGCACAGGGCGGGTAGAGAGACTCCACCCTGCAATTGAGTACCAGGTGTCTGGCCCGGAGCCTTAGCAGCAGTTTTGGGCAGGGCCAACAGGCCTTTGTGGAGGGAGCATAATTGGGGCAAGGCAGCCCCAGATTCAGCTCCCTAAAATACCTGGTTGGTGTAATTACTGGGTCTTGCATACCTGGGCTTGAATTCGGCCTCTCTCTTGGGTTAGGCTGTGTCCAGCTGTGGACTCTGGACCTTGAGGATGACTTTGGTTGTGTTGCGCTAGGTTTTCTGCCTTCTGAGAGTGGTGGCAGCAGGCCAAGAGCAAAACTTGCCCCCACCCCAAGACATCCCATCAGCCTAGCCTAATCAATTCTTTTCTATTTTTCTACATGTGTTTTTATGCTGATGAAATATAGCTTTGTAGTATAATTTGAAATCAGGAGGCAGAAGCCTTCAACTGAGTTCTGCCTTCTAAATATCATCTTGACTATTCAAATCTTTTGTGGGTCCATGAAAATTTAGAACCGTACTTTTATTTCTGCTGCTCTTTGCTCCTTCAGGTACAAACCTTAACCTGGTTTTCCTTTTCCAAAACGTAGAGTCAGACTTCTTCCTGATGAGGTACATGCCAGAAGCAGAGATTGCTATTATCATCTTGGTGGCTATAAGAAGGTTTAGTAGAGGTTTGAGGAATAGAGAAGATGACCTGGAGTCTAGAAATCAAGGGCAAGAGGAGACATTAGAACAGTGACACAGAAATCCATTCCCAGGAGCCTCTATTTACTCCACCTGAAACCCGTAAACTCATCACTCTGATGCTATTGAACATACATCTCCCCTGGTTCAAGACTGAGTAAGCAGCATCAAACTGATCACCACTCTCCCATAGTATCTTTTGATTTAGGGGAGTTGTCTTCCACGAAGGAACAGTGAAAGAATGTACTCAGTGACACCTCAGAGGAGCCTGGTAAATGATTCGATCCTTAATCCCTTGTGGGTCATATTATTACCATCACCATTATTATGATAATAGGAAACTGAGACACAATATTCAGGGAGTGCCCATGGTCTGTATGATTCCACTAAGAGGACTCTATCACTGTGGTCCAGTACAATGACCCTCGTACTGAGTCTTTTAGGCCAAGACAAGTTTAGCCTCCCAGGTCATGGGAATACTTGCTTGCAGATAATAAATAAGCGTGATTTTGGGCTTCCGTGTGAGAGTTTTTAAAGTAAAATAAAATTATTTCATGTTTTAAAATGTCTTCCTTAAATATTTGGGGGGCAAATCGTTTCACTGGAAATTGTACTAAATATTTATAGATGAATCTAAATAGATTTGAGAGCATGAAACCTAGTTGTGATTGGGAATTTTAACATATGCTGCATTTTAGGAGATATTGGAAAACAGTTCTTATTTTCATTAAAGACATACTTATGTTGGTTTTGATCTTAATAATAGAGCAACAGAATCATGAACTCCATTTGCAGCTGGATGTACGTGCAGAACTGTGGGCCTACGGACACAACCAAACAAATTTTGTGTATATCTTCTTTTAAGGAAACTTGCTCATACCCCAGGTCAGCAGGTGACTAGAAAACCAGAGGGTATGTCAGAATGATTCTGGGTCTTTGAAAGGTTTTATTAAAAAAAAGTCTCCTGAAAACTCAAAAAATAACTTTTTTATTAGTTTTGATTAGACTTGGAGTTCACCCTTTTTTTCTCCTTTTTTATTTATTTTTTTAAATTTTTTTATTTTTGACCTATAAACAAAACATTAGAAAACTTATTTATAAAATCTTGACATGAACATCATACACGGCAGTCTTTTGTCCTTCAAAACCTTAAAAAACTTCTTCACTAGTCAGTCCATATACATAAAAACCTTAGGAAATTCTTACAAAACACCTTCTCGAGGGTTATTCAGGTGCGTTTACCCTTAAACACACTCCAAGGCAGTTTTTTAAAGAAAAAAAAGGTTTATCTCCACTTAAAGCATCAACAATCAACAGGCTGCAAAGCAAAATTATTATTATTAAACATGGACCATGTTCAACAGGCAGCAAAGCAAGATTATCATTTTTAAAAAAATGAACCAATTCGGGACTTTTGAATAGTGTGCAATTCAAAACTGAGGCTTTCTTTTGAAAGAAATGAGCTGTTTTTAGACCTGCTTCCCATTTATAATTAATCCTTACCTAGATAGGTAAATTGACTAGTTTTGCATCTGCATCAGTGTTTTCAAGAGGCTCTCCTTGAGACAAATTTAAGGTGAATAATGTCAAAGACACGTGTTTTTTGTTGCTTCAATAACCGAATTTTGAAAGTTTTTTGATCACGCTTGACACCTATCCATAACTTTTCCCATAAATCATTCGCTAAAACTATCCATTTGCCAGAAGTCGTTTGCCATAAATAGCCAATCACATAACTTAATTGTCAACAAACCTCCAGCCCCGTGGGATGGAGCACAGAAAAATAAAGAGCGAACGATTTAGTCTGGACTGTCTTCATGGAAAGCTGTGGTGCACAGGAAGGTGGCAGGCAACTGTAGATTGAGCCTAAGGCTGGCTCTTTTCTAGCTGAATTAAATAAAGATGCCACCAAGAAATTTGACCTTTCATTTCCTTAAACCAAAGGTCCAGGAAAGCCTCTACCTTAAACTTAAGAACTTGCTCTCCAGAACTTGCACTCTGCTCACCTTGGGAGAGGTGCAGTTTTATCACAAAAAATCACAAGAGTTATCATTAGAAAAGACCAAAATAAATAGTCATGAGGAATGCTGTGAAGCTCCCAGAGCTTTGCTCTTTGACTATTAAATTTACAACAGGAGGAACTACAAGCCTTTGGAGGCCAGGACAGGTTAGGGGAATTGATCGCTTTCTTCCTTTCCTGCTTATGATAGTTTGTAAGAATTTTAAGGAATCCCTCAAATTGAGATTCACTCTCCATCAGAGGAGCCCCTATGCCTTCTGAGGTATTAGCTCCACACAGTCTGAGAGTCTGCCTCCTCTGGAGGTTTCTTTTCTTCCTCTTGGTTGTTGTCAAGCTTTAAAATATATTTGTTATATTCAATTTGATGACTCTCTGAAAGAAAAGCAGGAGTTACAAAAGTTACCACTTCTACTAGCACCTGAAAACACAGGTGAAGGCAGAACAAATAAAAAACCTCGAGAGGTAACCCATTTTAACTCACGGTTTAAAGGCTGCTCTTGTCTTCAGGAAAAGTTCATCAACATCTCGATGGGACCTCCAAAGGCAGGATGCCCACCGGGGACGACAGATGTAGGGGATGCCGCTGGGGTCCCCAACTGTGCCGGAAGTGAGTTCCGCTCTACCTCCGAGCCGGTGGGTAATGGATGAAAACTCAGGAATCGATGCAGTTTTCAAAGGGCTTTACTATCACAGGTTTCGATATACAATTCTGAGCAGCGAAAACCTCCGGACTCTGGTTTCGCAGCTAGGCACCAGCCACGTGTAGGCCAAGATGGCTGCCACCACGTGTTGAGGCTCAAAGAGAATGGAAAGGACAGAGAAACAAAACACCAAGGGAAGACAAAAAGGCAAAAAAGAGGAAAAAGGGCAAAAGAGCACTTCTTTCTTCTTGCAGCTTATAGCTAGAAATCCACTCAAACTTCCCAGCCCGGCCCACTTTGGGCTGGGCTATCTAGAGATGAAAACAGGAAAACATCTCTATACCAATGTAGAAACTTCAGGAGGCCTTCTGGTTGTTTACTAGAACCCAGAGCTAATTCAAAGTGACCTAAGTAGGTATAGGAGGAGCCATGAGCTTAATGTAACTTCCCTGGGCAGGCAGGGTCAAATGCCCTCAGGTAATTTCTCCCAGCACCTCACCTAATGTCTTGAGCCAAGATCTGCCTGGAATTGCCTTTATAGGGTGGAGAAGGGGGTTTCTGAGATGACATGTCTCTGTACCAAAGACTATACTAACATTAGTTAAATGTTTCTCCAAATCTTCACAATTGTCTCGTCTACTTCATGGTAGTTTTGTATTTTAGTTGCCTTTGAGTTATCAGGGAGCCATGCTTGCTTGCTTGGAGGCAAACAGCATTTCTCTCTGGGCTAATTACTTAGAGATCTAACGTGGCCAGGCAAATATGCTGGTAATATCTAGCTAGTCCCACGATAATGGTGATAGCATGAGAAAATATTTATACCAGCCAGTACAGAATACAGAGTCAGATAATCAGCCACATTTAGACTACCACACTATCGATGAAGTGAACTGCAGTAGGCAATCCAGGGCAGATGCAGAGGCTTTTAGGCTTTCAGGTGTCATTCAACATTATAAGTTGTGCCAAATGAAGGAGTGTTCATCACACTGACAGTCATATACTATTGATAATAGCTTATACCTCGGAACTGAAAGGCATACACAATGTGATGGACTAGTGGCAATAAAATGTAATCCTAATGTTCCTTTGAATCACAGGACCAGCTGGGAGGTATCAAGTATGTGTGTTGCATGTGGAAAGCACTAATTTAAATCTCTGATAATCTTTCATCCCCCAAATTCTGCTAGGAGTCCCCAGAATTGACCATCATGACTGGGATCCCAAAAACTAAGAAGACACCTATGGAACACAATAAAAATTCTAATTCACGAAATATCACTTCGATCACTTAACTTCCCGTAGATCATCGATTGCTTGAGCAGGCATCAGTAACTTCTCAATATGTCCTGTCATATGCGAGATTGCCCAAGGGCATCTGCCCACTCCAGGAACATAAAGACCCTCAAAACATTCCATCAATTCATGGGAATGAGGTCTTTATTTGTTGCTGGTATTTGGCATGTCAAATAAGACACGGGTACTTGTCAGGCTTTGCCATGCAGGTAGGATAATCTTCCAGTCAATTCAAAAGACGAGCATTTATTGAAGAACCACGTGGCCACATGTGGCTTGAGGGCTGGGATGCAATCAGCTCTTCTGCTGGGTGGAGCTGTGACAAGAGGGGAGTCCAGATGTGGAAAATGGCAGCCCTCATGGTGTGGGGGTTTCTGTGACTTCTTGTGAGGCTCTGCTGGGGTGGCTGGCCAGGACTAGAAACCTCCATCCCTCCTGATTGCCTCATGATCAGCTGGGCACAGGAAGAGCAAGTAGCAGCTCTGCCAAGTGTGTGTGAGTCTCTGGATCGACATACCTGCTCTGGGCTTGGAAAAACTGATGCTCTGTGGGTCAGTGACGAGCAGGGCTGCAATCAGCTCTTCTGCTGAGTGGACCTCTGAAAGAGAGGGAGTCCAGATGTGAGAAATGGTGGCCCTCATGGTGTGGGAGTTTCTGTGGCTTGTTGTGAGGCTCTGCTAGGGGTGGCGGGCTAGGACTAGAACCCTCCATCCCTCCCGGATGCTTCCTGATCAGACAGGCACAGCGAAGCAAGTAGCAGCTCTGCCCCTTGTGTGTGAGTCTCAAGGAGTGCCCCGAGCATTGCTTGGAGTAATTCCTGAGTGCAGAGGTAGGAGTAATGCCTGATTGCTGGGTGTGACCCAAAAAGCAAAGAGAGAGAGAGAGAGAGAGAGAGAGAGAGAGAGAGAGCCAGCAATATTCAAGGCTTGCTCCTTGCTCTGCACTCAGGAATTACTCCTGGCATGCTCAAGGGACAATATGGGATGTGAGGGATCGAACCCACATCTCATGCAAGGCAAAAAATCCTAACCACTGTACTATTATCAGGCTCCAAAGACAGAGAGTATTAATGATCTGCTACAACCAACAAAAATGACATGGGGAGGGGCCGGAGTGATAGTCCAGTGGGAAGGGCGTTTGCCTTGCATCGGCAGGCCTGTGCCGGCGCGGGTTCGATGCCCAGCATCCCATATGGTCCCCCGAGCACTACCAGGAGTAATTCCTAAGTGCAGAGCCAGGAGTAACCCCTGAGCATTGTGGGGTGTGACCCCCACAAAAAATGTCTTGTGGAGACATAACTCACGAAATATATAATATGAAAGTATATACTGAAAATCCTAAATTATTATAAAAACTGAACAATCACTGCTACCAATCTGAAAAACTACATAATTATTATGTTAAGAATGAATAAGTGAAATGTGATGAGTACAAGCAAGCGATACAAGTTTAATAACAGAAAAATATCATTGTAAAAATATTAATAATTGCAAACAGCTAACATAAATAAGAAAGAAAGTTCAATATTATGAATAAGAAGAGCACCATAATTTTCAATAAATAAAAATATAAGAAAGGTACCAGAAAAAAAATATCCTCAGCAATTTAGGTACCTAGAGGAAAAGGAGCAATTCTTTTAGAGAAACCTCTAGGAAAAAAAGACATTCAAACATATTTCCCTGTGTTAGATATATGAAGTCAAATTAGAGGACAAATATTCCCATAAAATAAATGATCTCCTCCGAAAAAGAACATTCCCTATATACATCTCCCACATCAGTTGTCACAGCCGACTCCCTGGGCCGATGGTTTGAGGATATGAGCAGCAGATCTCTTGGCAGCACCAGTATTTAAATCAGCAGAGGAAGAGCACCAGACTCTACATACAAATGCCCGTCGACTTCTTGTACACCATGGTATCCCATGGAGACAAAGTAGACAAATTGCCCGCAACTGTCCTGTCTGTGCTCCAATACACTGTACATCTCATGTGGCAGGAGCAAATCCTCAACATTTACAGACAAACCAATTGTGACAAGTGGATGTCACTCATACGAACTCATTTCCCAACAAACCTTTCCTTCATGTGGTCATTGATACATATTCTCGGTTCATATGGGCTGTTCCTCTGACTTGAAAGAGCTAAATCTGTTTGTTCATTTTTACTGCAGTGCTTCTCTGTCATGGGTATTCCCCATACTATAAAAACAGATAACGGTCCTGCGTACACCAGCAAAACCTTCAAATCCCTTTGCAAGGAATAGCAGATCAAACATATTACAGGAATTCCATATAATTCACAAGGAAAAGGAATTGTTATGCGTGCTCACAGAAAGCTTAAAACTCAGTTATTAAAGCCACAAAAAACACGTATGCCTCCAATGGATACTTTATCTTTAACATTATTCACCTTAAATGTCTTAAATATACCTCATGGAGATCCCTATACCGTGGCTGCACACCACTTTGAAGAAAATATGCAAACACAAAAAACAGTCAATTCACCCATCTGGGTGAAAATTGATGATGAACGGATTGCAGGTCACCTCCTCATTTGGGCAAGAGGTTATGCTTTCATTTCTACAGATGATAACCCTGCCAAGAAACTGGTTTACTCTGCTACTTTTTTTTTTTTTTTGCTTTTTGGGTCACACCCGGCAATGCTCAAAGGTTACTCCTGGCTCTGCACTCAGGAATCACTCCCTGGCGGTACTTAGGGGACCACATGGGATGCCGGGGATCTAACCTTGGCCTGCACAGATCGGCCACTTGCAAGGCAAACGCCCTACCCACTGGAGTATTGCTCCGGTCCCTCTGTGACTTTTTAAGACTAGAATAATCCAAGAAACAGAAAACAATTAATTCTTTAGATATAAAGTCTTAAATTTTGAATTGCAGTTTTTGTTTAAACCTCCTAGATTGGTTTATTTTAATAATGATCTTGTTTTGCACACTGTTAATCGTGGTTCATATCTAAGATATTGCCTTGCAGCCTAAATACTTTATTTCTTATGAAATGCAAAAAGAAAGTGAAAAAAATGGGTGGACTACGAGAATACTATCAAATTGTTTCAAGGATTAATGATAGAGTTTCTCTTTTCATGTTTTTGCTTACAGGTATTTGCAGAAAAAGAACTTGGATGTTGCAGATTCCTTTATGCTGCGCGAGGCTTCCGACTCTGATCATACTGCTCATTACAAAAAGTTTGCTAAATCAATAAAAAGGTTTTTCTAACGATTCGGTTCACAGGATGAAATATTGGAACGCAGTAAATTTGCGCTACAGTGCTCAATACTCCAAGAGTCCTAATACAGGGCTTACTAAAAAATTTAATAATTGGCAAAAAAAAAGTTTTTCCTAATGTTTCCTTTCACACGGTGTTGAAGTCTCTTCATGTTCTTGAATTCCTCCAAAGTAAAATCTCATTTTGTGATTAATCTCGAAAAGTGTTTTTGTCTCACCTAAAATTAAGCTTCAGGTAGTTACCGGTGCCAGTGTTCCTTGCTGAAGATGCCTTGCAAGATGCCTGTACCAATGTTCCAGACACCTGTTCCAGTGCTCGAGACTCTTGTTCCAGTGTTGCTGAGACCCGATCCAGTATTCCTGACAATTCAATAAGTTCCTGATCGCTGCTCTCCAGAGACTCGTACTCATATAATCACTACTATTCCTATTCCAAAAGTATCCCCACAGACTTTGTTCCAGACACCAGACTCTACATAAAATATGGCAAATTGACTCTGACAAATTATGGACAGTGCAAACTATGGCTCGTTGTTGCAGGAAACCTAAAAGCCTAGGCCTGTGCATCTGCCCTGGATTGCCTCCTGCAGGTCACTTCATAGATAGGGGGTATTCTGAATGTGGCAGTCTTATCAGACCATGTATTCTGTACTGGCTGGTATAAATATTCTCTCATGCTACCACAATCATCGTGGGAATAGCTAGACCTTACCAGCATATTTGCCTGGCCACGTTGGATCTCTAAGTAATTATCCCAGAGAGAAATGCTTTTTGCCTCCAAGCAAGCAAGCATGGCTCCCTGATAACACAAAGGCAACTAAAACACAAAACTACCGTGAAGTAGACGAGACTCTTGTGAAAGCTTGGGAAATATTAACTGCATTGTAAAGCTTTGGTAAGAGACATATTTAAAACTTTCTACCCTACAAAGACATTTCCAGGCAGATCTTGGCTCAAGACATTAGCATATAAGAGGGCCTAGGTGAGGTGCTGGGAGAAATTACCTGAGAGCATTTGACCCTCCATGGTTCCCATTAATGTGGGATGTCTGAGTGCAGGGATTTAAAACTAGTCTGCTTCTTCTCTGGCTCTTTGTCTTTTGGGGCTCTCTTTTGGGGCTTGCCTTCTTGGGAGTCTTGTCTTTGTCTCATCTTTACAGGGATTTTACACGTGGTGGATGCCATCTTCCCTACACATGGCTGGGTTTCTAGCCGGAAATCCTGAGCACAGTGTTTTTCCTATTGCTGATTTGTATGCCTGAACCTGTGATAAGTAAAGCATTTTAAAACTGTATCGGATTCCTGACTCTTCATCCATCCCCGCCGCCTTTGGAGGTAGAAGGGAACTCTCTTCCAGGCACTTTTTGGGGACCCCTGCAGCTTCCACGACAGGAAGGGGGAAATTAACCGGATACCATGGAAACAACCCAGGCTGAGCTCAAGTATGGCAGGCACATTTCACTGCACTATGGGTCTAGCGCCTGCTCTGACTTTTTATGAGAGCAGCCTGGTGGCTGGCAGGTACTTGGACCACATTTATGAAAGTGAACTTGTTGATGGATATAATTGTTTTCTTCATCCTATTTGAAAGCAAACATGGTATTAATGTGGTCGGTGTTAGGGGTGCCTTTTTAGGGAACTGAAAAGGCTGGCAGGCTTGTGAGAAAAAGTCTGTCTGCCACAGAGAGGACATTGTGTGGCCACGGCCAACTCAAAGAAATGTGATCTACACACACCTCAACGAGGTCTAAAATTGGATATTCACGATTACTTCAGAATCAATGAGCTTTGGAATGCTTGAACATGGTAATGGAGGCTGGAGTAAAGGCTACAGCTCAATGGAAGCCCATATTTAAATGGCCAGTTGCCCACTCATAAACCAAGAATATAAAGTCTATACATTCATGGCCAGGGTCTATAGAAAAAGAGTATGCGAGCCCAAGTAGGGTCCATGGTATCAATTCTGTACAAATCCAGGAATTCCCTCAGGCTGACAAGGCCGGGAACTGGGGACACCCAGGTGTTGGAGGACAGATTTAGGACGTCTCACTCAAGTGAGTGAAGGAATCGGAGTTCTGACCTCCGTCGCTATTCCAGAATCAGGGGCGCTGTCTCGTTTGCCAAGGCATCGAAAATCAGATGGGCTGGACATGTAATGCGATTTGGAGACAACCGCTGGACTAGAGCCGTTACCGACTGGATCCCACGGGATGTCAAAAGATCATGGGGCTGCCCACCTACAAGATGGTCAGACTTCCTTGTTAAGACCCTGAAGGTACGGTTTGAGGCTCTTCATATTCCTGAATCAACCAGATGCCATTGGGCTACATTGGCAAGTGATAGGGTCCAATGGAAATGTTACTGGCACCCGCTCGAGCAAATCGATGAATAACGGATTCAAGTGATCAAGTGATCAAATGATCAAGTGACCTTTGTGTAAGGACAATGTTTAACAGATAGAGGGAAGAAAGTAATAGATTGAATGCAATCTTAAGGGACAAGGTCTGCTCAGCGATTAAAGAAATAAGTGAGAATCATAAAATTACAGGTAACTTGGTTTTAAAGCTTGAGGACAGAGTTATTAAACAGAGTTAAAAATTTGAAAAGAAATTAGAAGAACAGGATTTAAAATTCAAAGAAAAATTAGAAGAACATGAAAGTAAAATTATTAAACAGGATTCAAAATTTGAGGAAAAATTAGAAGAACAGGATTTAAAATTCAAAGAAAAATTAGAAGAACAGGAAAGTAAAATTATTAAACAGGATTTAAAATTTGAAGTAAAGATTGAAGAGCAGAAGAAGGATATCAGTAAGATAAGCACTGTCTTAGAGGGAGAAATTGACAAACAGAGAGTTAGGATAGATGGACAGAAAGAGGAGGTTTGGAAGTTAGACTTAAGATTGAAAGAACAAAAAGGAAGAAATATATAGGAAACTTGTAAACTTAAACCAAGAAATGGATGTGTTACGCAGGGAGATTTCTGATTTCATAACTTATCAATCAGGACCTAGCGTATACCCAATACTGAGGCGTGAACCAACTAAAAGCTGTTCACAAACACGCCCCAAGGCTGTAGACTTGAAAAAGGTGTATACATTCCCAGCGAAAAAATCTAAAAAGAATACTAATGTGGCTGATAACTTAGAGGAGGAACAGGGAAACCCAGAGGAGGCAAATTCTCAAGCTGAAAATCTCCCCGGAGTTAATACCTTCAAAGGGGAAGATGCTCCTCTGACAGATACTACAAGCTCTGATGAGGAAGAAGGGGAGAAACAGGTTAGCTCGTGCAGGCCCCAAGAGCCTTGCAGTTCCTGTGGTTGTCAATCTAATAATAATCAAAGAGCAAAGCCCAGCAATCTTTCTCATGACCAATCTAAAGATAAAGTAATACCAATTCATGAAGACTTAAAAATTGAGTCAATAACCCCATTTAGGAAGGCTTGCTACAGGTTTGGAATATCAAGTCCTTATTCTTTAAAATATTTAGCTGATTGGAGCCAAAATAAACAGTGGGTATTGTCAGACTTTGAAATGGTAGCCGTACTTGTCTGAACCAATCACAGTTCATGCAATGGCAAATGTGGTACGCAGATGGGGTTAACATGAATATTGACACTTTAAGAAATACAGAATCTGGCCATAATATAACTTTTGCCATGCTGAAAGGTGAAGGTGAATGGCAAAAGAAAGAAAAAACAAGCGACATTACCTGAACCTGTTTTAAGATTTGTTCGGGAGACAGCATTAAAAGCATGGGAAAAAGTAGGTTCCGACCCAGAATATCTAGGTAGCTGTAAAAAAATTTACCAGGGTCCTAATGAACCATACTTTGATTTTGTTGGGATATTAAGTGAGACAATCCAAAGACAGGTTCAAGACCCATCCACTCAACAAATCCTAAAACGAACCTTAGCATATGAGAATGCTGATCAAAATTGTCGAGCAATACTATATAGTATTAAGGAAAAGGAAGACCTCATGGGATATCTAAAGGCCTGTAGAAATGTTGGTTTGGCCTCCCATGGGACACAGAATGCTATAGAGGCTTATCACATACAGCAGGAGGATCGGGAGAGGGGTGAAATGTCAAACAGCTTCAGGGGGGAGAAACAATAATCCTCAAAGGATAAACAGTTACCAGGAAAACCATGCTAATAATCACAACCCCACCCCTCGGAGGGCCCCACCTGGACCATGCCCAAGGTGCAGGAAGGGAAAACATTGGGCCAGAGACTGTCAGTCTCGGAGACGAAGTCAGCCTCAGGCTTCATCTGGACAGATAACCATTTTTAACTGTGGAGGGAAGGGGGAGGGGCACAAGCGTAGAGATTGCCCATCTCCTAAAACTATCGATACAGGGCAACATCCTAATAATCCCTTTATGGGAAATATTACATGGACTCCCTCCCAGGTTCCACAAGCTCCGCAGGCTCAAATGACACCTATGCCTCCCTCGAATGCGGGAAACTGGGTGGGGGGCCAGCCCCAGGCCCAGCTGAATCCAGGGACACCCTCATTCATTCCACCTGCCCAGTATCCTCCAAATCAGAACCCACAGAATTGCAATCAATAAATACTCTCCAGCCTACCACATCAGACAATGGCAGTCTTGACATTCTCTGCCCTAAGACTGTCACAATATACCCAAGTCAAGATCCTTACATGCTAAATACAGGGATAAAAGGACCTGCTCCCCAGGTAGTATGGGTTTATTTCAGGGAGCGATTGGCTTAAATTTAAGGGAATTAAGGTGCATTTCGGACTTCTAGATCCTGAATCTCATGGAGAGATAGTACTGTCACTCTCTGTACCAACTAAATGGACTTTTGAAAAAGGGGAACCGCTTGCTAGACTATTATTAATTTTTTGAGGATCCGTCTAGTCAGTCCGAACACCCTAGAGCTGGTGGCTTAAACAGTACCAACCCTTCTGCCAACTTCATTGTTGGTTATACAACTGCACAGAACCAAGCCCACCAGCCACCTGCTAACTATCTAGTTGGGTACACTACCAGGATTTCGCAGGCCAAACGGCCAATTATACCCACCGAGATTTATAAAAAGGAAATTCAAAGGCATGTTGGATACAGGGGCAGACATGACCATAATCTCCACCAAGTATTGGCCCTCTAACTGGGCCCTAAAGAAAGTGTCCCATAGCCTGAGCGGGGTAGGCAATATCTCCTCTTCTCTTCTCCGACAGAGTGCGAGATGGCTGCCATGTATTGGCCCTGAAGGGAACGTAGCCATGGTCCAGCATTATATAGCCCCTATGCCTTTAAACTTATGGGGTAGAGACATGCTGGAGCAGTGGGGGAGCAGTGATTCACATACCTCGTCCAATCCCCCATCGGGCACCTGTTCCAGCTCCCCTTAATAAGCGTAACTCAGGGAGTAACCCTTTTTAATTGGGGCCGCTGTGGTTAAACGCCCACCACCTATCCTTATTCAGTGGAAATCTGACAAACCTATATGGACACCACAGTGGCCCCTCAATATCAAAAAGTTAGAGGCGCTGACAAATCTAGTGGAAGAACAGTTGAATTTAGGACATATAGAGCCATCATTTTCAGAATGGAATTCCCCAGTTTTTGTGATACAGAAAAAATCAGGCAAATGGCGGTTGCTGATTGACCTAAGGAATGTCAATTCCACAATGATCCTCATGGGAGCCCTACAACCTGGGCTCCCTCCCCCAGCAGCTATTCCTAAAGATTGGCCACTAATTATCATAGACTTAAAAGATTGTTTCTACAACATACCTATCCACCCAGATGATCATAAAAGGTTTGCATTTTCAGTTCCATCCATCAATCATAAAGGTCCTTTACGTAGGTTTCAATGGACAGTATTACCACAAGGAATGACTAACTCACCAACAATGTGTCAACACTTTGTTGATAAAGTTTTGAGACCTACTCGTGTTAAATTTCCCCAGCATACATCATCCACTACATGGATGATATCTTGCTAGCCTGTGATAATTCCAAAGATCTCCAAAATTTGTATAATGAAGTAATGACAGTTTTACCCGAGGCTTGTTTACAAGTAGCTACGGAAAAAATCCTGATGCAGTCTCCATATGAATATTTGGGCTATGCTCTTGACCGCACTACAGTGCGTCCTCAAAAATTTCCATTAGTCAAAAAGGCTCAAAACCTTGAATGATTTTCAAAAACTGCTGGAAGATATCAACTGGGTGCACCCCTCCCTTGGGATTCCTAACTGTGAGCTCAGTAACCTGTTCCACACCCTTGAAGGTGATCCTGCTTTGAATAGCCCAAGGCAACTAACTCCTAAAGGTCAAAAGGAATTAGACTTTTTCATGGATCGGCTTCAAAAATCATACCTCTCAGATTTAATCCCGGAGAAAAGGTATGGTTATTGGTCTTCAACACTCCCGAGTCTCCAACTGCTGCTATAGCCCAATTATCTGGACCGTTAGAATGGGTTTATTTACATAACAAGCAGAATCGTACTGCTACACCTTACCTTGAGATGATAGCCAACCTTATAATTAAGGGAAGATCAAGAACCCAAGTATTACTTGGACATGATCCCCCATGTAATTGTACTACCTGACCCTAAAAAAGAAATTGAAGCTGTTTTACCACTCAGTGATATCCTTCAAAGAGCTTTAGCAGATTTTTTCAGGAGAAATATCTTATCATTACCCAGCTGGAAAAACCTGGGAATTTCTGAAAAGGACACCTTTTGTAATTTCCACCATTGTCCGTTCCTCACCTATTCCTGATGCTCCAGTATACTATGATGGCTCCTCATCAGGAAAGGGCAGAATTACTGGTCCTTCATTGACCACAACAGTGCACACAAATTATAAATCCACTCAGCAAGTGGAACTCGCAACCCTGATACACTTACTATCCCATATATCTGGCCCATGTAATGTGGTGAGTGATTCGGCATATGTAGTTGGTTTATTTCCTGGAATCATCACTGCTTCATTAAATGCCCATAATACCATAATTCAGGAGCTACTCAAGAAACTGCAAGAAATCCTCCAAAAAAAGAACATTCCCTATATATATTTCACATATCCGGTCACACTCTGGCCTCCCCGGGCCGATGGTTCGAGGAAATGCAACAGCAGATCTCTTAGCAGCACCTGTATTCAAATCAGCTGAGGAAGAGCACCAAACTCTGCATACAAATGCTCGCCGCCTTCATGTACATCATGGTATCCCTTGGAGACAAGCTAAACAAATTGTCCATAATTGTCCTGTCTGTGCTCCCTTACATTGTACATCTCATGTAGCTGGAGCTAATCCTCGAGGTTTACAGACAAACCAATTGTGGCAGATGGATGTAACGCATACTAACTTATTCCCAAACAAACCTTTCCTTCATGTGGTCATTGATAAGTATTCTCGGTTCATATGGGCTGTTCCAATGACTTCTGAAAGAGCCAAATCTGTGTGCTCCTTTTTACTTCAGTGCTTCTCTGTCATGGGTATTCCCCCATACCATAAAAACAGATAATGGTCCTGCTTACAACAGCAAAACCTTCAAATCATTTTGTGAAGAGTGGCAGATCAAACATATTACAGGAATTCCATATAATCCACAAGGACAAGGAATTGTTGAACATGCTCACAGAACACTTAAAACTCAGTTATTGAAGCAACGAAAAACAAGTATGCCTCCCATGGATTCTTTATCTTTAACATTATTCACCTTAAATTTCTTAAATTTACCTCAGGCGAGATGTACACAGCTGCTGAAAGACATTTTCAAGAAGATATACAGGCTCAGAAACCAATCAATTCACCTATCTGGGTGAAAATTGATGATAAATGGGTAACAGGTAACCTCCTCATTCGAGGAAAAGGATATGCCTATGTTTCAACGGATGGCAACCCTGCCAAGAAGCTTTGGGTCCCACTATGTCTTGTTAAAACTCGAGTTCTCCAAGATTCAGGAAATGCCTAAATTCTTCCGAAATAAGTTGCAGAAAGACATCGCAAACTACTGTTAAAACCATTAACCATTTACACTTAGTTCACTTATAATAATAATCTTGCCTTGCAGCCTATTGATGTGATGACTGGAGATAAACTATTACTTAAAAAAAAAAGGAAAGGGGTGGAAAAAGCTGAACTCTGGAAATAGCGTTTTATGTCAAAACGGTTTAACATCTAATGAGTTTTCTAATATTTATTGTTTATAGATAAAAAACAAATTTTACAGGAAGAGAACTTGGCTACTACAGATTCCCTCTACAGGAGCGGATACTCTCTCACCATCATATTTGCCGGCTTTATATTCATGAAGCGCTTGATTCATTAGCATTTATCACCCTAGATGGGTCATATATACAGCTGTAATATACTGATCGATCCAATTTGTGTGTGTGCATGTGTGTGTGGTGGCCACCATTATGTTTGTGAATAATGTTGTGTCTATGTTATGTCTAAACTACTGCCTTCTCAATTGGATTCATCAGCTCCTTCGCTGACCTATTAGACTCCTCAATTTTTGATTCGTCAATTCTCATACTTATCTCACTGCTCACCTGCGTTGGAGCTTCTTTATGTTCTTCTCTCCATACCAGACTTGGATTCCTGCCAAACCCCTCATGATCTCTATTTGTGATTAATCTCGAAAGGTGTTTTTTCTCACCCTAAAAATTAAGTTATAGGTATGGTTACCGGTGCCAGTGTTCCCTTGCTGAAGATGCCTTGCAAAATGCCTGTACCGCTGTTTCAGAGACCTATTCCGGTGCTTGAGAAGTTTGTTCCAGTGCTCCTGAAACCTGATCCAGTGTTCCTGATAATACATCAAGTCCCTGATGATTGCTCTCCGGAGACTCATTCCTGTCTTCACCAATGATGCTGTTCCAGAATGTTCTTCAGTTCTTCGGACCTTGTTCCAGAGATGTGACTTCATGGGCAATTGACTCTCACTAATTTAGGACAATACAGGCTGTAGTCTGTTATGACCAAACAGCCAGAGACATTTTAATATGAACTGTACTCAGTTCAAAATTAATTTGACACCGGGACAACATATGATGTAAACTTGTAATTGGAATTGTTCCTTTTCTGTATCACTCCTCTGTATGTATTATTTAGAATACTTGTATTTTTATTTTTTGTAAACAAAAAGGAGAGTTGTGGAGGACAGGTTTAGCTATTCTGTGAGTTTTGTTGTTTTGCCCACTCCCAGCTTAATCTACTTAAGTCAAGGTTCATTCTAATGAGACCTCTCTTCTATGTAAACACTGCTAGAGGGTGTGGCAGTTACAGAAGTCACCTTGATTGAATAACTTCTGACTTAAACATCTACTAAGACTTCTATGTTTTCTAGATTGGGCATAGCTCCTCTTTATACCCACTGCACCCAACGTGGGACAGTTAGAATTTACCAGGAGACTACCACCCTGGCTACGTTGAGACTATAGGAAGACTATAGGAAGGATCATGCTAGTTTGCTCTAAGCAGGCAAGAGTGACCCTTTCAGTACACGAGAACAAGATACTCAGAATCACCCTGGTGCAGATAATAATAAGAAGGACCTTGTGGGTACCATCTAGATTACATGAAGCTCATGAAGTTAAGATATATTACTTTATATCAGCCCTCTCTCTCTCTCCAGTGTTTTACATAAGAGATAATCTCGGGATTAGTCCTTGGCTTAACCTTTGTTTATATCTGCAATAAGGTGTGGGACTACACTCTGTTTAGGGTTCTTTGTTGACATGACAACCTCCCGAGATTGGATTACTTTGGTGTATATAAGGGGCTGACTTGAGGCCCCTTCACCTTTTGCCTTTTGGTTCCTCAGCCTTCAGCTTTTTGGCTCCCTGCGGCTTTTTGGCTTTTGGCTTTTCGGCCTTTTGCTCCTTCTTCTGGGTAGGACTCAGATCGGGTGAGATCCTCTCTCTCTTTGGTGGGAGACTTAGGCTCTTTTGTATGGTCTAAGTTCGGACCAGAGCTAGAGTTTGTTCATTATATTGGATTGCTGTGGAAGAGCTTTTGTACTATTAAAAGCCATTTTTGGAACTGCACCGGATTCCTGAGTTTTCATCTGTTCTCCGGCGTCCTCGGAGGTAGAAGAGAACCTCTGTCCTGACACTGTCGGGGACCCGGCGGCATTCCCCGACACCCAGGTAGCCATTGAGCTGCCAGAGGGCTCAGGGGATCTCAGAAAGAAAAGACATGGCACAAGGAGATGAGCTAAAGGCAGAGCAGGTATGACAGAGGGAATCAGGGCCCCTAGTGGGTGGGTCCTATGATTTCATTACTCTGCTGTCCCCTGCCCACATTCTGACCCCTTATGATGTAAGCAGGCAGGGCTATAAATATCCAGGGGCCTGGTTGCTCAGTGCTCATTTGCCTCAGGCAGGCTGCCGAACATATATGGATATTTTGAACATTTCTGGTACCCCCTGTCTCCCAACCCCACCTCAAAATACCTTCCCCATTCACCTGTACCTTGTCCTACTCCTTCCCTTCCTCCAATGTGTTCTGTCCACCGCTTGTTTCTTTTTTTCTTTTCTTTTTTTTTTTTTTTTGCTTTTTGGGTCACACCCAGCAATGCTCAGGGGTTACTCCTGGCTCTGCACTCAGGAATTACTCCTGGTGGTGCTCGGGGGGACCATATGGGATGCCGGGATTCGAACCCGGGCCGGCACAGGCCGGCCGCGTGCAAGGGCAAACGCCCTACCCGCTGGGCTATCGCTCCGGCCCCATCCACCGCTTGTTTCTTGTGCCAGGACTGTTTTTCTCCGTCTGATCACCATCGCGTGAGTACACAGGGAGAGCTCCTGAGGAATTTAGTGGCAGGTTGAGTTTGCTCATTAAAGGGGTACACTGAGTTTGGGGATTCTGAAGCAGGCCAGAGCGTCGTTCCTCTCAGAACATCATCCCTCTAGATGGATTGGCTCCCGGGTTCGGCCGGGAGCCTTGTCAGAGCTTTTGCCAGCAATATCGAGTGTAACCCTGATAAGCAGATTCAACCGATTTTAGTGTCTTGGAACATTATTCAGGGAAAAAACCCAGAAGGAAGTTCACTGAATGACTTGGATGCTTGGATGAAAATCTCGGAGGACTTACAAAGGGGCCGAGAGGAACAAGTCCCATAGACTCAACTTCTTCTTTTGGATTCTAGTTTCCCCAGAGAGCCCGCAAACCAAAGTCAGTCCACCACTGGAAGAGAGCCCGCCATCAGAAGAAAGTCCGACACAGGAGGACAGCCTGCAGGTCCAGACCTCACAACAGGCGATGTAAGTAGCCTCCTTCTCTGCCTGAGCTTTCTTGTTCCCTGCTATATAACCTCACTCCAATAACTCTGAAGATATCAATGTAGACATCATCCCTCTGATAAGCCAAGGCTGCAGGAGAGAGATGGGAGGTCAGAGAAGCAGAGCCTGGGAACGTGGGTGATTCCCTCTTGCCCAGGAACAGAAGGAAGCCTGGTAGTGTGTGTTGCCCTCGAGGGTGGCGTCGGCGGAAGGGATTAGGCCACTTGTGTCTCTAACTCCCTTAAATTCCCTGAGGGGCTGCATCTTGAAGGGAAAGTTTGGGATTTCTGGAGATTCTGCAGTCCCAAGACATGGTTTAAAGGGCCTTTATTCTGGAAGAAGGCACTTGGGTGAGTTTTGGCCTTTGAGTGTGCGGACAGAAGTCTGTGACTCTCAGGCACGGAGTTGGCCTGGCACCTCTCTGAGCCCTGAACGAGAGGGTCTGCTGCTGCTCCCCTGACCTAGAGCCCCTCTTGCTTCCCAGGGAAGAGAATCCGTTATACCATCCAGAGAGAGCAGCACATCACCCAGCTATGCACGGACAGGTGACTATTCTCTGGCCTTCCCTCCAGATCCAATTCCAAGGCCCTGGTGGTGCCAACCATAGCCAGGGTGCGAAGAGTGATGGGAACAGGGTGGAGATTGAACCCTGTCAATTGGGACGAAAGGAGGAGGGGGCCTAGGAGGGGGCATTATTCCAGGGGTTTCTCTCCATGGATGGGTTTCATCCTCACTCATCCTGGCTTCACACCCGTCTTGTGTGTCTTCTCAACACCAGAACTGGCACCAGCATGGCACTTTTAGCCAAATGCCACCAAGAGTCTCAGCAGACAGGGCAGTGCCCAACTTTCACCCATTTCTCTCTAGATCCATTGGTCACCATGATGCCCTCCTCGGTCCTGGCAGGCTGTTGATCCCAACCATCGATCACCTCCAACGTCCACCAGGGATTGATGCGGATGGTGCAGACCTCTTCAACAAGTCTGGACAGAGAGGGGGTTCCCCTTCCCCCTCAAATCCAGGCCCCAACCTGACACCCCTTCACCCCCAGCCACCTCCAGCGGCCCTGCCTGACAAATCTCCGCTCCATCCCCTGCTCCTCCCGCTGTCCTCCTCTGACTTTATCTCGACGAGTCCCGAGAGAAGGGCGCAGTGACCATCCCGGAGGATGCACACCCTTCCTCCCAAGGCCAGCCTGCCCCCTCGCATTGTCACCTTAAAGAGGGGGCAGT